>CABFVZ010000100.1:528855-554964 GCA_902151445.1 Timema monikensis | reverse complement strand
GGGGGGGGGGGGGTCTTAGGAGTCGAAATGTGATAAATAGTTTCAAAGTTCCAGCAGTGAGAAGCCATTTAGGACGAGCCACCCTCATATGCCCCAGCCCGAATTTAAGCTCCGACCTCATCAAATGAAAGCCAGACTAGAAGAGATTGACGTTTAGTTCACGTGATCACCAGTATAGGTACGACTTAATCAATTGGTTCCGAAAGGGTTCATTAAATAATCTAAATTATATATATATATATATTGGCAATTTAAGAAAGGATGTTAAGGAAACTCCCACTTTGCGAATAATACGAACAGGTAATAAGACGCGGTGCTAAAATAAATAGTCAAACAAGCCTCACCTCTTAGGCCTCCAACTTGAGCACACCACTGACACCATTAGTACGCCTAGTAGAACCAAGGTCTTCTCCGTCTCTTTTGCTCCAATTAGTCACATGTACGGTTGCGTGGCAAAATGTTAAGGTGGGTTTAGACCAAAGGATCAAGAATAGAGCAAGAACATTCATTCGCGCTCTTTTATTGTTAATGACCATCTAAGAGACTGATACTAGTTCGTTTGGATCAAATGAGCTAGTCGTAGAACAGTGAATGCGAGAAAATGTGAAAGAATGTTTGTCGTGAACGCAGGATTAGACCTAGCAAGCGAATGTTCTATTCTCATGCCTTCCCACTCAGTTTTTACTTTTTCAATACAAATTGCTTAGCCGTGTAAACAAACCATTTCGATTTATATGTACAATCTGCCCCTTGGCCAATTTTCGGTAGCATGCTTTTTTGCCGGTCTAGTGAGTAAAAGTCTAGAGGTGCTCCTATTTTCGTCTTTACCTTAACAATTCGACATTTCATCATATTTCCGGTGACATTCCAGGCACAATCTTTTTTTAAATAATTATTTTGTTTTAATCATAAGTTGGGTTCCAAAAACATATATACTCTTTATAATGTCCTATCATGAGTTGTAGGCACAAATAATTATTCCAATCCATGTTTGATCTCCAACATAAATTATTACTTAGGAGCAAGGCCGTACCCAGGGAGGTGAGGGGTCATGGGGGTTCAAACCTCCCAAAATAAAAAAAAACTTGACAAATTTAAACAGTACAAACGGGTTTAATAAGCACCATATTTTATTTTGAATTTTATCAATCAAAAATTTGAATATTGTAGATAAAATATTTATTTTATCTGAACTTATATTCACCAAATTCAAAGCTTTTTTATTGTTGCCATAAGTATATTGTAATAATAATAATAATAATAATATCGTCTTTATTTGGGCGAAGCTAAGGCCAGCACCTTTTCTTACATTTAACCACTTACAATATTCATCTAATACTTAAATGTTATTTATATGATAATTGAAAACTAATTATAGTATTGGTACAAACAGAATAATAATAATAAAAATATATTGGCCACATAGCGAATCACAAAAAAAGTACATTGATGGATATATTAAAATAATATAAAATTTGGAAAGGACCAATAACTAAATAAACAATAGAGTTAGATAAAATAAAATAAAAGACTAATTAGTATATCCGTAAATAAAAAAAAATAGCAGTACAGAATCCGATGCAACCACATCACAAGAAACCACCAGCAGAGTTCCGGACTCTCTGCTCTTGAACCTTATGATGTTGTCAATATATATATTGAACTAGACCTCTTAGATGTAGGTAGATACCTCAATCAAAGAATATATGACGAGATTAAACTAAACTCCTCACTACTCCATGGACTCCAGAAGATTCGTTTAAATTTCCTACAAGTGGAAAAAGAAATCTCCGGTTTCAAAGACTGTGATTGACCCGATTTCCCTGGCTTTTCTATATTATAAGAAATGGTGCACTTTGTTAAAATTGCTTTTTGTTTTCCAAATACTTTGTCGGAAAAGGATCAAGTATAAAGCTGAAATCACTTGTGAAATATCCATATAAAAACTGGAAAGATGCCTTAGAAGTGTTTAAAACCCATGACAACCACAGTTATTATCATGAGGCAATAATGACTGGTGCTTCATGAAAGTATCAAGAAACGAAAACTTTCATACATTAGGAATTTGGTTTCTGCAAGGAGAAAGCAGGTAGAAGAAAACGGGATAATTATCTTCCATAGTTGAAACTATTATATATAGTGGTCGGCAGAAGCTTGAACTCAGAGAAACCAACAATGCTGGACCAATTTTTGTCAATGGTGATGAGCCAGTCTTCAATGATGGACATTTTAGAGTGCTGTAAAGGATTTGAATTAAATTTGGAGATAAGAAATTAATTAAACATGCTGAGAATGTTGCTCTGAATGCTTCTTATATTAGTTCAAAGATTTAAAATTCATTGGTAAGTAATGTGGAGAAATAGTTCAATAACAAATCATGATGAATGTCAATGATGCTAGGATCTTTTCGATATTAGTTGATGAAACAGCAGTCATATCTGTACATGAACAGTCATCTATTTGTGTAAGATACACAAAATAGGTGGAAAATTTCTTCATAACAAAAGAAGATTTTCTTTGTTTTGTCGAAATTGAAAATATAATGGGCTAGGGTCTGGCAAGTACTATTATTAATTCTCTTCATAATTTTTGTATTGACTGAAATTAATATGGTTGGGCAAAACTATGACGATGCTTCTGTAATGAAAGGATCATTCAAAGGAGTTCAAGCATTAATCAGACAAAATTATCCAGAAGCCCTTTATATTTCATTGCAATTCGCATTCCTTAAATTCAGCTTTGTGTCATTGTTCTAGCAACCACCAGAAATTGCATTGGAACTGTATAGTCTATTGCAACTCTCCTAAGATCTTCACCCAAAAGGACAAGAAAATTACAGGCAAATATCAAATCCGATTTTCCTGATTCGAAATGGAAGATATTAACGGCTATGTGTGAGACAAGATGGTAGAAAATTATGACAGCCTTTTGAAATTCCCCAAGGAAATATTTAAGGCCATTATAAAAATTTTAGAAGATTTAGGTAACGATAAAGATATTGAAACTTTATCGACAGCTTCCTCCTGTTTGAAGCCAATGCTTGAATGTGAGTTTGTTGTAAGCCTTTGCTTCTTGGCAGACAGTATACTATGTAAAGTCCTCCAATCTCCTCTTTGTGATTTAAAGTCATCAGTTGATCATGCTGGGAATGTTATTCATTTTGAAAATATTAGAACTAACATTGGAGACCAGTTTTCAAATACTTTCAAAACGGCCAAATCATTACTGACCGATGTTCATGAAGAGATTCGTAAGCTACGAATGGCATATCTAGATATATCTCAGTAACATCAGAACTGACGATCCAGAACAGTATTTTAGTGTTATTGTGGCTATTCCGGATCTGGACGATTTGATAGCTCAACTGAAACGTAGGTTTACAGACCACAAGAAAATTCTCTCCAGCTTATACAACTTGATACCGTCCGCTTGCTCCGAAAAGTCATTTAATCTAGAAAATTTACAGATATGGAAAAGCAACGTTGTCTTAGATCTATTGGAAACTTAGTTTGAGATGTGGAAAATTTATTGGAGGAGAAAAGAAGAATCAGATAGACCGTAGTGTGCCATTGAAGAACTTATTAGTGATTGAATAGTGAACTTTATTCGAACATTTTTTTTTATTGCTGAACATATTTTCAGCCTTGCCAGTAAAAACATGCACTGCTAATAGAACATCCTCAACTTTGAGAATATTCAAAATATACCTTAGAAATTCCAGTGACCAGGAACTTATCACTGGATTAGCTCTAATGTTTGTGCATAGACAATTTAACATTCAAACTGCACAAATCACTAAAGAGTATGCTATAAAAAAGACAGATGGTTGGATTTTGTTTTATAAAGTATGCTATGTTGTAAAAGGTACCACTTAAAAATATTGTGAAAACTTTTTAATTCGATAAAATCAATTTGATAACTAAAAAAAATAAAAGGGTTTTATTTGCTCATATAATTCTGGTTTTTGGAAGCCCAACCCCCTCGAAAAAATAATCCTGGGTACGGCCCTGCTTATGAGGTAGGAAAATTTGTAGATACTCGCACCGAACGAAATAATCATTTTATAAAATCCGCTCAGTCGAGCGAGTGCGTCCGAACCCGAAGGAATGCTCCCAGGAACTGTTCGCGCCAGTAGCACCGACTTCAGATAATTGGGGGAGAGAGGAGGAGGGCGTATAATTAACTGGTAAATGGCATCGTTTTTGAAATGTGGAATCTCCTCTACCTCCTTTATCTTACTTATAAGCACAAATTGGTCCAATGTTTCAGGAATTTTCAAGTTTTAACAAACGAATTATAAATAAACGTACTGATCATTTATTTGTGCTATTGATCGCGACACAACGATGACAGAACTAAAAACTAACGGACTCAGACACTGCAAGACATAGAAAATAGAAGGTGGAATAAATCGAAAACTCTCATAGCGGAAATTTGAACAGTGACTTTAGCGCTCGGGGTGGTTGTTAAAACCAATACTTTTGAGTATCGACTACTGAGTCGATACCGAGACAGTACTCGATAGCAGCGCTATATTTCGATCACTTCGGGAGATTGTGCTGCTCGCGAACGTACACTACAGCTATCTATGTGCGAACCAGAAAAGAAGAGGATGGTTGACCTGGTTGTCTAGGGGTAAGGTATCAGGCTTCTGTGCGGGGGGTCCGGGGCTCAATCCTCGGTCCCGACACATAGTTATCTGAATGTCAAACCCCTCCTTAACCTCTGACAAGACGAGTATTAATCACAACTTGTGAATGTATGGAATGCCAAGCCTCCACCGTGGTTCGGATTCCACGTTAAACTGTAGGTCCTCCATTTCATCTCACAGTCACCCTACCATTACACATTAGTGTAAGTGCGTATAATCCGGAAAGGTAGTAAGACGCAGTGCTAAAATAATAATAATAATAAAAGGAAGATTCCATATCTTGTTTAAAATGCAAATTATTATTTCGAAAAACCAAGAAACACTTGTATCTTGTGATACATTTGTCAACAAATTAAAATTGTTGCACACATGAATAAAATGCAGATATATATAATTTTTGCGTGGGGGAGGGGGGAGGGAATTACACTATGCCCCTCCTAGGAAATTTTATGGTGGGGAAAAACCACCTTGCTCCCTCGCAGTCAGCTTCACTGGTTCACCCGCTTTTTTTTTTGTTGTTGTTTAGAACACCCGTGCGAGCATTCTTATGGCATTCAAGAAAAATTTGGGTGGATATAATCGACCGACCACCTAAGGAATGTTTGCTGCACGCTTATACCAAGATAATTTAAACAAAGTGGAGGAAGAATGATCATTCACTCGCTTGGTATAAACGCACCTTTACACTAATATTAACAATAAATAAGAAACCAGTATATGAACCAGTCATTGCCGCTTGTCCACATTGTATGTTGTAGCATTTCACGTGACCTTCTCCAAGACAAACTTCGCGTTACATGAGCAACCGGCTCAAGTGTTTTCATGAGCAAGGAACAGAAGTACCGATAAGATATAGAATAGATAGAAAGCCACGTTATATATATATTTTTTTTATGGTACCCTCTCTTATTACCCAATAGGGTTATACGCTTATGTACTAATAACACTAATGGTTTTAGGGATGAGGAAATTTATATTTATTGGATGTGTATCCATATTGCCCGCCTTGGTGGCGTAGTTAGCTAACGTGCTAGTTTCGTCTTGAGTTGGACTGCCGAGGACGGGGAGATTGAGGTTCGAATCTCATTTGGATGTACTGGTGGTGATTTTCCCTAAATGGTTTTCCACTCTTCATTTACGCAAATGTGGGTTCACTTCCTCTAAAAATTCAACCTTTCCAATTTCTAATCCATTGGTGTAATTAGTACCTAAGCGTATAACCCAAATGAGTAGTAAGACGCGGTGCTAAATAATAAAAAATACAATGTATCCTTATTTCCGTGGAGGTAGAGTGGAAAATCGATTTTGAAAAACCATCCTCATTAGACCCAACCGAGATTCTAACCTCGATCTCCCCGTCATCAGAAGTCTAGTCTGTTGCAAAAATAGCGCCATAGATCACGCAGCCACCAAAGTGGTTGACACGATATTAAATATACCAGAAATAACATTATAATGCCCCATACACACAGGCATGGTTCTCGTACAGTCTAATTTTCACAGGAATAACCTTATCTGAAAGCTAGTAAATTTACTATATTTACTTTCACTTATTCATGCAATGCAATGCAATGTCGTCTGAAGCTGTCACTTTTGTTGTATATTATGAATACCTATGAAATAGCAATACTATTTTTAAACATGTAATTTATATAATAAATGGTAGAGCCCCGCACGGACTGTCTCGCTCTTTTGTTTAAAAATGGAAATATTTACTCAAAACTCGTAAAATATGTAAATCAAAATAATATACACTAGCAAACCCAAAAATAAATTGCACTATCCTTATGTAAAACATTTTTTGAGTCTCAGTTTTTAATTTTATAAATTTATTTTTAAATAATTAATGTCCTCAATTGTATGTTTGGACCGATAAAAAAGATCGATATTGGGTCCATAAGATTCAACACTTCGTATTAAAATTTCTATTTCTGGTTGAAGTTTTCGACATTTTATTAGGTGTTGCACATCTTCATGTCATCGCATTGCTATTGAATTCCTCATTTATAAATTTTGACCAATAAAAAATGTAAGTATTGACTATTGAGTCAAAAATGAAGGAACATAACCTTTTTAATTACTCTATGGCATTGGAGAATTATTGCGTTAAATCTCAAAGTAGTAAGTCTTTACTACTAAAGCTCACAAAATTGTATTAATATATTTGCCAATATCTCAGAAACTGTTGGTTCTTTAAAACATATATTTCATATACAAGTTTTTTATTCTTAAAAGTACTAAAATTTTGCAATGATAAGTTATTTAGTATCTCAAATAGTTGTGGAGATACGAAAATTTCAGCTTCTGTAAGGTATCCTAAAACTCATTTTCATGGGCAAATGAAAATAGCCAGTTTAATTATAATCTTAATCAACGCCTAGATACGAATTTTAATCAAAATCGTTAGAGTCGATTTTGAGAAAATCGATTTTTTCTCTTCCGCCCTTTCTTAAACTACTCTTAATTTTGAGTTTAAACAGACACACAGACAGACGGGATTTCAAATCCCACTTTTTAGGTTTCGGAGGGTCATGAGACGTCGACATCCATCAACATTTCAAGTTAGGTTTTTTTTACGGTCGCAATACTTTACCTTTAGTATTCGAAAAGTTAAAATATATATATATTTGCGTATAGCTTGAAAGTTATTGGTTTTATAAAAAATATGCTTCGATTAAAATATTTATATTATATATATATATATACATACACATATTTGTAGTGATAAGTAATTTCGTTTCTCAAATAGTTTCGGAGATTTGATACAAAATGAGAATTTACGCATCATACTGGAGCCCTTAAAGTCATTTTGCCGAAATATTGAGAGTATCCATTTTGTTTTAAATATTCATAAATGTTTTGAAATAAAATTTAATCAAAATCATTATAGCTGATTTTGAGAAAAAAGATTTTTTCTCTTTTTACCTTTCAGTAAATTATCCTTAATTTTAGGGTTAGATATCCAATTCCAAAAACCCCTCGAGGCAGTCCTATGAAAACCCTATATGCCAGGCTTTAGGCTGATCGGTAAAATAGTTTAGGTTTTAGTCGGAGGTACAGACAGACGGAAATTTAAAACTACTTTTTCGGATTTGATCTGATCAGCTCAACATATTTTTTTGTTATAAATTTATACATAAGATACATTTAGTAAAAATATTTCCTTTAAACTTTTTTTTCAACACAAACATGTTTCTCTTAACTTTTGCCTGAAAAAGCAGAAAATCTATATTCAATTTGCAAATGTTAGAACAAAAGTGACTCTTTTGCACATGCGTCTTTATTTAAAACATCGCTTAGAATGATTTGAGCTACTAGCAATTTCTTTTTTATTACTACGTCCTACTACCAGTTCAGGTTATAAGCATACTACCAAATAACAAGTTTTGATAAGAGCCAATTGTTTCACTAACAATTACTGCTACTAGAAATGTCAATTTGAAAGTGTTTCTTTAATTTGTCCGGAGAACCTAAAAATACTATTTGTATAGAAAGTCTAGCTATATTTTAGTTGTGCGTTACCAAGAAAATAGTGGTTAAGGTGAATCCTAGTTCAATTCCCGGTGGTGTCGACCAAAATATTTAACACGTAAGAGCTGGTTTGTTCTGCTGTTCTTATACATACATAGAAACTAGGACTAGACATGTAGCATTAGACGTACTATCCTTGGATAGTGTTGTTTGAAAACCGTGTGCTGATATAGTTTGTGTGTGTGTGTGTGTGTGTATAAAGTGCATTTTAAACATCCTATTAACTTTAAAGGAAGCATTCCCCGAAGATAAGCTATCACTTTTCACGGGCAGTCTATTCTCCGATCATGCTCTATCCCGAGACAGGAAGCTTGCTATTCTGTGATTGGTCGACAGCTTGGCTCGTGGGAGACTCAAGTGTTTGCAAAGGGACAAGGTCAGTACAACATTAGCATGTGATACTTTGTGAGTTGATATGTAACACCATTAGCGTCATAGACACACTCCACTACCCTAAAAAATGTGGACACCTCACAACCACATAGGTCTACTCACAGAATTAAGCGTCGAAGTTCTCCCTTCATTTTCCCTTTTCAATTATTGTTGTTACACGCGTTCCTGGACGGGGAGGACGTGGTGAAAGAAATACTCGGATAAAATAGGTAAACACAATACAAAATCACATAGGTTTGAGTCGAACCCTGACCTTTTCATTAAATAGGGGTGTTCTAAAAAACGCTGGGTTACGGGATATTAACGATATTATTTCATTATCACTAAAACATTTCGTTCCCACCATAATCATTCTTATTGCTTACAAAGAGTCTCAGTGACACACACGCGTGTGTGTGAAACAATGACCCCGTCTCTCCTTAACCGCTCCTTAGCTTAGCACCGCAAATATTGTCACTGAATATGTGTCATATGTATAGGCTACATTTTAAAACCGTTATCACGTGGTATAAATTGCAAGCTCTTATAGTCTGTTTCACCGGTGATGGGGAGGACGGGGTTCGAGTCTTATCTGTGTGTACCGAAGGTACCTAACCTACCTAAACATTTTCCCGCCCTCCCTACACGAAAACATTGATACCTTTTTAAATTTCAACTTCTCCATTCCTACCAAATTAAACAAAATCGGGGAGTGGCGTTTTGTCTTTTTAGAATTGCATCGTATGAAAGGCCGTAGCATTTGATTTTAATTAAGCTCCTAAACCTTACCGAGGAGGGTTGATCCATTCTTATAATGACTATCCTTTTCCATCTACTGGCCTAGGAATATCCTTCGATACACATAAACACATGTCTTGACCTTTTAATAGCACAAAGGCGTAGCCTTCAAGGTTGGCAACATAGCTATTGTGTTGCTGACTTTTAAGGGGGTCCCCTACTTTAAGGGAGATATACTCACACTGCTAGGATATCTTATGGAAATGGTAGTTATGAAGCTTCGAAACTACTAAAAAAAATTCTTTATTTATCTTAGAATGTTTTGTTGTAGCTCTTTTAAAAATTATTCATATATTAATAGGCCTATGGTTTGTATATTTATTAAGGTTTTTAATTCTATAAGAACCTTGTTGATATTTTCAATTAGTTTTAAAATAGTTTCAGCAACCCTAATTCTAACTGGCCCATCGGGATATCTCCCTGTGTCCCATTGGTCTAGTCAACCATTGGTTTCTTTCATTTGTATCTAAAGATGTAAAATAGAACATATTCACTTTGAAAAAAAAAAAGGATTTCCCAAGTTTTCTAATTGCATTTCGGTTTAATGGCTGGGTGTTTAGTCTATTAGCTGTAATGTCCCTGCTTAAGGAATTTTATCAGTCGTTTGCCAAACAAAACTATCCACAGTTAATAGAGAGCTATTATTATGTTACTAATATTAATTTTGAAGAATGGCCTTTTTTTTTAGATATATTTTAAATTGTGTATTGGTGTCTTTAACGTCTTCCAGTTAAGGCTGATCTCAATAACTCTATGTCATTACAATTGAAATATATTATACTACCTATTCATTATGTAATCACCCATTCGAGCTATCAGTCCCAAAATTAACTTGTCTTTTTAAGGTCAAGGTTAATTAATTCAGTTGATTCATTTCTCTTCTCAGATCAAATCTCGTTTAACTTGAACAACTCTTGTAAGTCCCAGTCTAAAACGTAGCCAAGTCGTTTAAGCCTTGGCAAAGCGCAAGAAGAAGAGGAAGGAAAAAAAAAAAACTAAACTAAACTCCGCACGGACTTTCTCGCTCTATTGTTTGAAAATGGAGATATTTACTCAAAACTCGTAATATAGATGAAATGAAATAATATACACTAGCAAACCCAAAAATAAATAGCACTATATTTTCTTTTATTCCCAGTTTTAAATTTTATAAGTTTGTTTTTAAAGAATTAATGTCCTCATTTGTATGATTGAGCCGATAAAAAAGAATGTTGGGTCCACAAGGGTCAACACTTCGTATTAAAATTTCAACATCCGGTTAAAATTTTCGACATTTTATCAGGTGTCGCAAATCTTCATGCCATCACATTGCTATTAAATTCCTCATTTTAAAATTTTGACCAATAAAAAATGTAAATATTGACTATTGAGTCTAAAATGGATATATATTATTGTTGTAAAACATTTTTCTTAAGAGGTTTAAGGAAAAATAGCAAACCTTAGACTCTTGCTTAAATTTAATTACTCTATGGAATTGGATAATTATTGCGATAAAAATTAAGTAGTATCTCTTTACAACTAAAGCTCACAAAATTGTATTAATATATTTGCCAATATCTCAGAAACTGTTGGAATTATAAAACTATATTTCATATAAAAGTTTTTATTTTTAATAGTACTACAATTTGCAATGATAAGTTATTTAGTATCTCAAATAGTTGCGTAGATACGGAAGTTTCTGCTTCTGTAAAGTAGCCTAAAAGTCATTTTCACGGGAAAATGAAACTAGCCAGTTTATTTATAATCTTAATCAACACCTAGATACGAATTTTAATCAAAATCGATGAGGATATAAATTCTTTCTCTTTTCGCCCTTTCTTAAACTACTCTTAATTTTAAGTTTAAATAGACACACAGACAGACGTCATTGCAAAGACCACTTTTCAGGGTTTGGGGGTCTTGAGAGGTTAACATCCATCAACATTTCAGATTAGATTTTCTTTTGCGGTCACAATATTTTACCTTTTGTGTTCGAATAGTTAAAATAAATAAATAAATATATATATATATATTACGTATAGCTTGAAAGTTATTAGTTTTATAAAAATATGCTTCTTATAAGATATATGTATTATAAAGAGATCTACATATTTGTAATGATAAGTAATTTCATATCTCAAATAGTTTAGGAGATAATAAGAAATAAAGATAATTTACTCATCATACCAGAGCTCTTAAAGTAATTTTACCATCATATTGAGAGAAGCCATTTTGTTTGGAATATTTATAAATGTTTATAGATGAAATTTAATCAAAATAGTTAGAGCCGATTTTGAGGTAATCGACATTATCTCTTATTGCCCTTCAGTAAACTACCCTTAATTTTAGGGTTATATATCCTAAAAATTAGATTGGTCAATAGCTCAGGAACAATTGGTTTTCCATATAAATCTTTTAAATATATATATTTTTTAATTAATAGTACCATAGGAGTAATTTTCATGAGAAAACGAGAGCTTCCCTTTTGTTTGTATTGTTAAATAGTGTCTATATACAAATGTAAATCAACCATTGGCGTGGAATTTGAAAAAATTGATTTTTTCTCTCTCTTTTTTTCCTTTAGTAAGCCACCCCTAATTTTAGGGATGGATATCTAATTCCAAAAACTCCTCGGGAGAACCTGATGGAAACGCTATGTAGATACAGACACACAGACTTATAGACGACACTGCAAAACCACTTTTTCGAGTTCAACGGGTTGTAAAACGTCAATATCCATCAAAATCTCGAATTAATTCACAATATTTTCTCTAGTCACGGAATTGGGAGAAAGTAAAAAGGGAGATGTGACCAAATGGGAATTGTTTATTCTAGAAAAATGACCCTCGAGCTGTGGACTACATTGTCGGATACTTGAATAATTCTTAATGAGGTTTGACAACATATATTGTATGTGTTAAAAAAAATACATATTTGATTTAATTTATAAATTGGATGCACAGTCAAAGAATAAACTAAATGGTTTCAACGAATAGGTTCACAAAATAACAAATTATACTATTATTTTAGTTATAGATGCTTTTATGTTCATCCTGTTATCTAATTATTACAATTTTTGGTGTTATTGTTGATTGTCACGTGTCTCTGTCTAAGGTTTAGTTAGTTTGTAAGACTATATCCTTGTGTATGTTTTCATCCTGATACCAATACATTAAAATTTCTGGTGCTATGTTAGGTGTTTAACTTTTGCTGTCTCAGGCTTAAGTTACATTTTATATATAGATTATTGTGTATTTGTTCCCCCGGTTGTCAAGAAAATACACTTTCTGGTACAAGTATTTATATGTGTTGATGTCCTAGGTTAAGCTAGCTTTAAACTTGTATTGGTTCTTTTATATAGGCAAGATATTACAATTTCTGAGTCTAGTGTTGTGTATTTGAGATGATGTTAAGTTAGTTTGTAATACTATCTCTGTGTATGTTCCCGGTTAATTATTCATATATTACAATTCCTTGTTCTACTGTTGGGTGTTTAGTGTTGCTGCCCTAGGTTAAGAAAGTTTTTAAGTCTACATGCCGGCTTGAGTGTTAACTATGTTACCGAGATTTACAATCCTTTGCGCTAAAGTTGGATGTTTAGTATTTTTGTTCAAGTTTAAGTTAGTTTGTAATTTTATATCCCTAAGGTAAGTATATATTTGTTTTGTTATCTACGTATGGTACATGATGGTGCTAGTGTTGCTGTAGCTAGGTTAATTTAGATTGAAAGTCTAAACGTTTTTAAGCGTGGTTGTCTGTCTCTGAAACCCTTCCTGTATTTATATCCCAAGTCTACTCGTAGTGCTATTCTCCAAAGAATTCGCAATGACTACACAGAGGTTTTACTGTTTCGGCAGTTAGGTGTGTCTGGTGTATGGTTTGACCTTCACACAAAACGACTCTCCATCAAAACTCCAGACGTGCGAGACAGAGTACCAACTTGTTTTACTAAGTTGCACTAGACGTACATTCTCTTCGAATACTTATAGAACCCGTGGTATATGACAAGCATCCGGGTTAACGAAATGAATGAATCGAGAGGAATATACTGTTACATAAGGTGAAAATTTATCCCAAATTATAAGGGTAAGTCCCCGAAATAAAGATTAATGTCCTGGATTGATTTCAGCCCCGATTTGTTAAATAGATGCATGCATTTTAAAATGTATATGGGCCGAATGAAAATGTTTTAATCAAGTCAGTTGCTTATAGGTTTAAATGTAAAAATCTGTCAACAATACACATCATTATAACCGGTGACTATCACTAATTCTGACTTTTTACTTTCTCTTGACATCTTGTAGAGAGAAGTATTGTGATCATAAGAAAAAATCAAACACGAGAATGTTAAAAAATGTTGACATTTCATCCCTAAAAACGAAAAAGTTGTTTTAGTGGTGACATCTGTTTCTCTATCTATATTTTGGCCTAGAGCTGAAGCTATTTTACCAATCGGGTTAAACTAGGGATTTATAGCCTTCATAAGGTTCTCCCCGATGCATTTTCATAATAATATATTCAACCCTGAAATTAAGAATAGTTTACTGAAGGGGGGGGGGAATTGAATTTCTCAAAATCTGCTCTAACGATTTTGATTAAGATATGTTTGTACTGATAAAAATTTCAATTAAAATTTCAATCCTGATTTTCCCATAAAAAGTTCCAATTTTGATCATATCTCTGTAACTTTTTTGAGATAGAAAGTAACTTATCGTAAAGTTGTAGTAGAACTGTTATTAAAAATAAAAATATTTTATTTGAAATATTGTATATTTATAAAACAACTTTCTAAGGTACAAGTATAAAAAACACACATATATATATATATATGTACTTTACTAAGGTATTTTAAATGTGGGTGACCTGGCGGTCTAAGGGTAAGGTGTCGAACTTTTGTGCTGGGTTCCGGGGTTCAATCCTCGGTCACGGCACAGATTTATCTGATTTCCAAACCCTTCCTTCACCTCTGACAAGAAATCTTGTGAATGTGGGGAATGCTAGGCCTCCACCGTGGTTCGGATTCCACATTAAACTGTAGGTCCTCCATTTCATCTCACAATCACCCTACCATTACACATTAGCGTAAGTGAGTATAACCCGAACGGGTAGTAAGACGCGGTGCTAATAATAATAATAATAATAATAATAATAATAATAATAATAATAATACATGTTCTTTGGGGGAATGTTTCTGTACTATGAGTTTTTAGTAAATGTTTCTATTTAAGGTAAGAGCGGGAGTCTTATAATCTCGCAAATAATATTTTATTAAGACTAAACAACCTTGATCGGTCATAATTGGTAATGTTATTAGAAAATGAAACAGTTTAATATGAAAATATACATTTTATCTATTCTATATTTACTTCTATAAGGGTGGTAACATAAGTATTGTAGAAAGATTGATTTTTAGTAAATAAAACAAATATGTACAGAAAATGAAAGTTAAAGTAGAGTATAGAAACGAAAGTTGATCGATCGTGGAACCTTTGAGAAAGTTAAAGCAGAGTGGAGAAACGAATGGTGATCGTGGAACCTTTGAGAAAGTTAAAGCAGAGTGGAGAAACGAAGGGTGTATCGTTTGGACCTTTGAGAAAGTTAAAGCAGAGTGGAAATACGTAGCGTGATCGTTTGGACCTTTGAGAAAGTTAAATCAGAGTTGAGAAACGAAGTGTGATCGTTTGGACCTTTGATATGTCTTTAAGTCGATCGGGGCCCATACAAACCCTGATGTAAGCACTACAGTATCTTATCACTTTAATTATCTCCTTAGCTTCTATGTACCTAATTTATGGTCACTGTCCAATAACATGATTATATGATACATTTTGTTATATTTAAATGGCAACTACATTCTCCGGATCCCATGCTTGACTTTTTTTTTTAAGTTGTCTCCAAAAATAGTAAGAATTTTTTTAACTCTTTTAAAAGTATTATTTATATCTGATGATAGGTAGATTGGGGTTCAGATACTATTTGGGTTTATTAAGGGTATTATTTATCTTAAATATATGGTTACCACTCTTTCTATTCGTAAATGCGAGTACGTTTAATCTAAATTTCTCCTTCCTACACCTACAACATTAATATAAATCTACTGATAGCCTGGATGGTAATGAAGATGCATCCAGGCAGGCATACAACCCGAACAGGTAGTAAGACGCGGTGCTAAAAAAAACATTCGCTTAGATCTCAAATAGATTCACGAATTGAACAGTTATTCATGTTGAATGGAATTATTGACACATTTAGTAACTGAAACGGTAGGATAAGTTGTACTTCATTATTTTCATATCCATGAAATAAATGGAATCATATATAGAGGCAGAGGAAGGTAAATTAATGAAACAGAACATTAATGTTGAGTGGAGTTTTTTTTTTAACTGTGCCTTTACTGCCCGTTTGAGTTCCCGCATATCTATACTGCAGTAAACATTGTAAGGATGAGAAAGGTTAATTTTTTGAGAGAAAGTTCACCAAGCATGAGTGTAGAGAGGGGGGGGGGGCTAAACTATTTGGGGGAGTAACACATATAAATGCAGCCGGGATTTGAACCCTTACCTTCCCTTTAGTGGAAAATAATACCAAATGTGTGAACTAGAAATTTAGGACATACATTTTATATGCTCTTATATATTGAGAGTTATATTATTCCAATGTAGCCCGCTTTGTTGGCCGCATGGTCTAAAGCGTCACTCTCGCAATAAACTAGACTGTCGCTAACTGGGCGTTCGTGGTTCGATCTCTGTCGGATGTACTGAGGTTGGTTTTTCCACAATGATTTCACACTAAAATGCAGGTACACTTTCCCTAAATTCTACATTCCTCATCCCTAACCGATTTGCGTAATAAGTAAATAAGCGGACAACGTTAACGGGCAGTAAGACGTGATGCTATAAAAAAAAAATTGCAGTATTAATAAAATGATAGTTTAAATTATGAACATTCTCTTAAGATTTTTTATATTGTATTACAACTTAGCAACGATAAGTAATTTCTTATCTAAAAGAATTGCGAAGATATGATCATAAATGGAAATTCCCGCTGATGTAAAGTATCCTCAAAGCCATTTTTATGGGAAATTGAACGTTGTCGATTAATTTGTAATGCTAAACAATGAATAGATAAGAAATTTAAGCAAAATCATTAGCGCAGATTTTGAGAAAATAGATTCTTTTTCTCTTTTCACCTTCTATTTAAACCATCTTTAATTTTAGGGTTGAATAGATCATTCTAAAAAAGCCTCTAAGGAACATTATGAAAACCCTAGATTTCAAGTTTTAGCCCGATCGATAAAATGGTTTCGGCTCTATTTCCAGTAAGACAGATAAACATCATAGCAAAATATATTTTTCGGGTTCAGGGGGTCATGAAACGTCGACATTAATACAAATCTCGAGGGTTTTTTTGCAATAAAAAAGGGGCGTGAGAAAGTAAATTGTGAACTATATAAAATAAATCGTATCAAATGGTTTCCGTGACAACGGATTTCACCATATTACCCAGTGTAACTAATACAAAACAGAATTTAACTGTGGAATTGAGGAATGACAGGGAAAAATAAGATATTGAAAATATATTTGGCGAGTGAGCAGGTGAACAACAGTTCGCCAATCAGGGTCTACTCACCAGTGCAGTGACACGACTGCGCCTGGGATGACTAGGCCTTCGACAATTATGACTGGGACTATGCCTGAGATGACTACGTTGGGAGAGTGACGCCGCAAATTACGACTCAAGGAACAGAAAGTACCAGACGCCAGCAGGGTGTTATTATAAGGTCAATTATTTTCAGTACACAGAGAACCGGGAAGGTAGGTCAGCAGCATAGGCTCGTGTTTATTTTTATAATATAATCACGAAAAGCAGGGGTGGATATGATGCAAGGTTTGATGAGGGTTGGAGATGGCTGATGTAGCCCAAACAGGAAGTACTTTCTGCCATTGAAATACGGGAGTGACAAAAATGTCTCCTTCTGAGGCATCCACTACTAATGACTGATGATAAAAATTGTATTCAAAACCTTGAGGGAGTGGAGGAGAATTTTAGGTTTAAAGGTGACAAAAATATCAATGAGAGGGAGAAAGGATGTTGGCCAGAGAGTCAGCTAGGATTACCAGAAAGAACAACAATTGGGGATGGCGTTGCGATGAATAAGGAGGCTATAAGTGCTGCTGCCAGGAAAGCATTTAATATTGATGGAACAGGAGTGTCTAAAGTGCTGGCGGTGCAACCACCAGATGGCGTCTGTGATGAAACGGCTGGTTTCAGTGGTAAAAAGTTTGAGGGAAACCCAGCGTACCCAGAATGAGAGCCATGTAGCCAAATTTAAAAATTGAAGGAAATCAGGACGGAGAGAGATAGGCTGTTGAAATATTGCACCACCAATTAGGGGACAGATAAGTTTCCAACAGTCTTAAAATGTTTAGGAGGAGGCTCGCAGCTCTGAAGCAGGGTGTGTACTGTGTCATCATCAGGACCGTCAGATCGCGGGGGAGCGCTAGCAGATAATCACTACCAGCAAGGGGCGCACACAAAAATTCTTCTTATGGGTAAGGAGGGGTACAAAGTAAAGACGTTACAGGTCAATAATCAATCAAATCCATTATTCGTAAAAGACTCATACTTTGAACAAATTACTTAATGAGGCAATATATACACATACTGTATTGAAACATTGGGCCAGTTTCATAGTCAAATTTAGTACGCCTCAAGTGCGGTGCGACACTAAGTAAGTGACGACACCTACCTGAAATCCAATGGAATGGGCCAGTTTCATATGTGAGAACGGCCCATTCCATTCTGGTTTAGGTAGGTGTCGTCACTTACTTAGTGTCGCACCGCACTTGAGGCGTACTAAATTTGACTATGAAACTGGCCCATTGGATTATTTTCATAACATTGATAAATAATTGCTTTTTATTTAATATTTCATAGATAGGCTACTTCATGTCCACCAGGGGAGGGTCCGGACTCGCTAGACCCCCCCTCGTGTGTGTGCGCCCCTGCTACCAGCCATGGATTATTTATGGAAGGCCGTAATAGGCTCAGATTTACTGGATGAGAGAAGGGGCGTTATTGATTAAGTACAACGACTAGTCTCTTTCCCGGACGAAGAAAGAAGAGTGCTAGTACCATTCATTTAGTAAGTGGCAATTGCAGGTACCCACGTGGAGAGTTGGCAACCAGAATAGGGGGTGAATTGAAATAAATGCACCGATATTATTATACAGTGTCGTGGTGATCCATTATATTTAGAGGCAGATGAGTACCTGATAATATAATCAAGATGCCCTTCTGGCCTAAATCGCCACAGTAAGAATGAAAAATGCCCATATAAAAAGCAAGTAATTAGCTCGATAATCAGAGAGAAAAAATCGTGGGGCAAGAATGCCCAAATTTGAAGCCAATGCTAAACCAAACAGTAAATTCTCCTCCTGAAGGTGGTACATGGATCACGCCAGTACCGTCTAGAGCAGTGGATATGAAACCCGCCATAATACTTAGTAAAATTCTAGCTTCTAACGGAAATTACGCCAGCGATAGCCCAACACCTAGGAAACAACCGGAATTTTCAACCGGGTTCACTCACATGGCATATGCCAGCAGGTTTGAGTCAGGAACTACAGGTACAAAATAGCATCAACTTTCAGACGCTATTGCAAAACCTGTTGGTATTTGTTCATTAACCATGGCAGGGGAACGAACCCATTACCCAAATAGTGAACAGCCTGGCTGAGAGAAGGCAAGAAGTCACGAACAGGAGAATGGAGATCGGCATAAGAGTCAGGTTAAAGCAAGGATGACGAACCATTGGACCTACGTACAGAGATCGAAAGACCAATGTCATCCTGATAAGTTTACTTTGCCTTAATAAGAACTCACCAGCTGTCTTCAGCCCTTGTTAGGGAAACCAGAAAACCTTTTCCTCTGTATAAGGGTGCAGGCCGTTTAGTAGCCATTAGGTAGGGTAAACGCCTATGCCACGCAAGAAGTGGGTTAAAATAGGGTTCCGGGTACATACAATACTATCCACCTTAAATATTGCCACTGTAGTGAACAGTAAACACACTGGCTCCAGTTGTACCAAATAATGAGAGGTGTGTGTTTGTTTACTTTACTTTTCCTGTAACTAAATTCTGGGATTCCTGGAGTACTGGGTTAGTTTACCAGATAGTTATAAGGGTGTTAATTTAATTAATATGTACACGTAGTATGTTAAATTAATTGTGTGAAGATTCTCAATACAAAGATACCAATGGTTTATTAAACTAAATTTCAGAGTTTATGTAATTATAACCGGTGTATTAAATAATATTTTCTAGACATTAGAACTATAAGGCTTGAAAATGGCCTATCGTTAGGTAAGGCCTTAACACGAAAGAATAAATATAAAAGAAGTTTACAGTAGAGCGGTATTTACTTATTTGTAAGGTGTAATTAGAGTAACTACCTATGGAAAGAAATAGAAGAGAAGCTTATAGGGGATAGTGACGGTACCTATCTCTTTAAAGTAAAGAAGATTGGGGATTCGTGTACTGTTAATTTTGTAAAGTATAGTGAAAGTTGAATTAGCTTAAGTAATTTTAATTTGTGCTAATCTAATTCGGTAATAAAAATTACTAAGATTATATTAGTCTATAACATTTTGGCAGGGAATTTAGCATAGGTGGGCGTTGGGGGTTATTTTGGAAAAAGATATTCTGTAGCGAGATATCAGCCCATTCTAGCCTCACTGATCACGTAATTAGGCCAGTGCCGTTTAATCTGGGTGTCATTAATAGTATCTGATCCTCTGCCTCAGTCTGGCATATTATATTCCTTTAAGGACCATTTAAATTGTTCGCCGAATCAATAAAATTGCAATAATAAATAATATTTTAACATGCTTTTATAAAAATAAAACATATAGCTGAAATATTATTAACATGACGCAAAGTATATCAGAATATTTAATAAAAAGTGAATGATATAAAACTAACCAAATCAAATTCAGGATAAATTAAATATTTCATATAGAAGTTTTGCGAGTTACTAAAATCGGTTCAAACGAGTTGGTCCCACAATTTATCTGAGGGTGAATTAAAGTTGTCTCGCAGTTTATTCATGTTGTAACTAAGCATCCCTAGTAGGTGCTGGGGAAGATTAAGTTGTCTTTCATCGGTGAGTGCGCAGTCTAAACATCAAGCTCGTAAAGTCTTGATTTGTCAGTTGGGTGTATTAAGGGTGGTTCTCCCTTAATTCTTTACCTCTCTCCCTCCAAGTCAATGCACATACATTTGATCTCAATGGTACCTTCCTCATCCCTACCCAATAAATATGCTACCGTGTATAAATAAAGGAAAATTGTTTCATAACATAATTTTGTCATCACTAGTGTATGCAAGGGTAGGTAGAATAAGCTATCTTACAATAAACAGTAATCATGTTGTAATGAGACATCACTAGTAAGTGCAGGAATAGGCTAGTTTAGCTTTCTCGCGATGATACCTTAGTACAGTACACCTTAGTACAGTACATCCTTCTAATTAGAAAAGAGTACTGGGCTCAATTCTTAACATGCTTGAAAAAATTATCGTTTTCGATATAATTGGTCTTCCATATTATTCAATGTGATGAACTAATAGGTCAAAGATTGAATTAAGTTAGTTTGTGGGTCATGTGGTGAAAAAATCAGTCAATGCAGAAAGTGTTGTAATACAGAACACATTAGCTTCACGCAATGTCTTAAAAACACGGTGTTTTCCTTACTTAATTTAGTAAATAAATTGGTAGCTAACTAGTACAATATAACTTCTGAATATGCGTCTGTACTTAAACATCGCTGAAAACTAATACCTGCCCTACTATCAAACTACTCGCGCCAGTGGGAGCGCGGCTAAATGTCAAGCTCATCTAATCTAATTTTCCACTGATGGGGAGGTGGGGGTTTAAAATCCCGGCCGGGTGCCATTAGGTTGGTTTTCCATAAATGGTTAACTACATTAAATGCGGATACATTTATTCTAAAAAGCTCTTATATTTATTCTCCTTAATCAATACAATCAAACACGTAAACCCCGAACAGGTAGTAAGAATACAAGTAAAAAAATCTCTAACAAATCACACAAGTTTCCATTAAATCTACTTGTTTTAACCAAGTACACCATGATAGTTGTCATAGACACAGTATAGTTTACTTGTATTTTATTAAGTATGGGGAATGCGAGGCCTCCACCGTGGTTCGGATTCCACGTTAAGCTGTAGGTCCTACATTTCATCTCACAATCACCCTACCATTACACTTTAGCGTAAGTGCGTATAACCCGAACGGGTAGTAAGACGCTGTGCTAATAATAATAATAATAATAATAATAATAATAATAATAATAATAATAATAATAATAATATTAAATATGGAAACATTCTAGGGCTACCTAGAAGAGGGTAAGGTGGATCTAGTGGGGCAATTCAACCCAATAATCCACTTCTGGGGGCATCCAAACATCTTTTATGTAAAATATTTAGCAGCAGCCACAACAAACGTGCCTAAGAGACAAAATATTTTTATCTTTGTTTTACTGATTTTATGACTAGTTCTATAAGTAAATAAAAATATACGTAACTTATTAATGTACAGAAAACTCTCTAAATGTGTTTTCCATGTAAATAGTTTAAATAGTTTCAATTAAAGTAGGGTCTAATCATATAATCCTATATTTATCGATTTCAAATTTAAAATATTCTTTCAAAGCTAAAATCCAAATTCGAATCTTCATATTCTTAAAGATGTACAATTTTAGTTAAAATGAAAACCTATAAAATTTAATTGACAAATTATATTTTTCTAATATCTATTACGCAACTAGCCACAAAGAGAACACTCTATTTTAATAAATTAATTATATTAATATAATTTTGTCCTCTTTTTTTGTGATTTTGTTATTTTCCCAAGCTACACAAGTATATATAAAATCCCTTTTACTAATAGCTTAAAATTGTTATTTGAAGTCAAGATCTTTATAATTGTAATCAAGATAAAAAAAAATTATTTAGATTTTTTACGAACCTCAAATCTCTGGAATATCATAGGATTTGAGGGACTGAGTATTAAAGCGTCCCGACTCTAATTTAAATATTGTGTTAGTAAAATTAATCAAAAACAGCATTTAGGTTAATTATTTGGGAGAGTGTAAACTTCTAATTCTCTAAGCCCCCTGAATCTTCTGGGTGGTCCTGAGTATTGTTCATGTGTAAGGGAGTGACGCTCTTGCAACGAGAAGAGGTCTCCAGTTCGAACGCAAACCGACTATTTGGCGAGTCTTGAATAGGCGGCGCAACATAGTGGAACTAGTTATACACGTATCTCCTCATGGACATCTCCGCGAAGCAAATCCTACCAACTTGTTCTTACTCAACATTTCATAAGTTATTGCCAACTACTTCGAGCTACCGCGCCTCTAATGATTTCAATTAACGTACCCTCATTCACGGGGATTTATTCGTTAAGTTTCTGATACTGGAATATAGTTTTAAATATATATATTACCAGATATTGTCAGGGCACGTGGACTACAAGTCAAGATAATCGGTCTGGCTGACCGGTGACGAGAAGGACGGGGTTTGAATGCAAGTAGTTTTCTCTCCTTATGGGTTTACAACTCTCTCTCTCCACGCAAATACGTAGGAGTGGTAGACAGTGACAGCTAGCAATACATTTTTATTGCAAGCATTGGTTGAAAGTCAATAATGTTAACCAATGTGGAAATAATAATTATGTTCCTAGTTATACTAGAATATCAATAAAAGGTGCTAATAAACGTGTATAATACTACTTCGCTAAGGATTATTTTATAATTGACTTTCTCGAAAATTATCGAAAGAAAAAATATTAAATCTATTAAATTTTTTGTTGCGAGGTTATGGTAATGTAAGATTTTAAAGTGCATGAAATAATAAATCAAAACGTATTATATTCACAGGTCTATCCTCTTATTACTGCCCTTCAAAATAAATAGATGTTTTATAGCTTATAAAAAAAGCCAAAACCTTAGATTCGAAATAAAACATTTTTATTTTTAAACACGTACATGAGAACAAGCGAAAACGGTATGTATGACATCATCAACAGCTTTAATTTCATCCGGTTCATCAACTTAATTTTTGAAGAGAAGGCAACCTTTCATAAGCTCTCGTTTTTTAAGCATTATTAAGTCAACTACAGATGCCATTTCATAAAAAAATTACTGTCAGTTATTCTCAACAGTTTGTATTTAAATAATGTAAAAACCGCTTGAACGTATTAAAAGATAAAAATTATAGTTAAAAACCAATTGTTTGTTGTGAAATATTTATTTGCAGAACGTGACAGCAGCTTAACATATGCAGATCATATGGTTGGCGAATATATATATTAGAGTAGATCTGTTATTAACTTTTACTAGCTGCCAGCTACCAACACTCCTACGCTTGATAGACTATGTTTAGCAATTGTAGGTCATTTCGATACAATCTTAACTGAACACAGTCAACTGGGTAGAAGCTAAAATTTAAACAATATCAGATCAAAAATCCAACTACCTATTAGTTGACTAGTCAATGTTCTTAAATTAAAACACATCGTGTCAACCGCTTTAACTAAAGATTTTGGGTTTGATTTCCGTCAAGGATAAAACGTTTTTCATTGGTGAAATTGGTGCTACCAATAGAATAGTGATTAATTGAAGGTTGGAGTAGTGAGTGTTGTGCTGTTCTAGAGGTAATATAACTTATTATTATTATTATTATTATTATTATTATTAGCACATCTTAGTACCCGTTCGTTTTATATAATACTAGCCCCCTTCCCCGTAAAAAAATATTGTAAAGAATCCTGTAAAACAAAGCTTCAAATCATCCATCATGTCAATATATTATTATTATTATTATTATTATTATTATTATTATTAGCACCGCGTCTTACTACCCGTGTCAATATAAAAACATAACTTTTTTACTTATTTTTTTTTTAAATACAGTCCTACCATCATTGTATAGCCCCCTCCCTCTTTTTATCCTCCCACCTATTTTCATCTCATTCCTCTTGCCCCACCCCTACCCCACCACCCCCTTCACCAACCCCACTTTCCCTTCAACAACTTTTTTTTTCCAACGACTATATAATATACTATCGACATTTTTATGAGGAATAAATTATATTTTCAAAATAAAATATAGCCTATGTTACTCGCTGATAATGTAGCTTTATATTGTTGAAAGAATTTTTAAAATAGGTCCAGTAGTTTTTGAGTTTATTCATTACAAACAAACAAAAACAAAAAATCAAATCATTCCTCTTTATAATATAGATAGGTTGTAAGTCATGTAATTAAATAACCAGGTATATGTTAAGTACCGACTAGTAAGAAATCTTCAAAATGGCTCAGAGAACATCGCGTATTACTAACCAATCAGGCTACCCACATATTTACACTAGCAAGGTCAGGAGAAGGAAGATAAAATATTAGTGAAAATGTACCCACATCTGCGTGGTAGTAAACTACGGGCACCATATAGGAAAAGTAACACCTCACTGGTAGATTTGATAAGACAAGGTTTTGTTGATGACTTTGTCCACGTGCCCACTGATGCATATATATATATATATATATATATATATTTTAGCGCCGTGTTTTACTAGCTGTTTGGGTTATGCAATTAGTCTAATTTCCTACATAGAGTAGACTCGGCAAAGGTTTAATGTTTATCATGGGCATAGTGTCATTTGATAAGAAAATAATTAAATTTAAATAAATGGTACGGAACTCCACACGGACTTTCTCACTTCATTGTTTAACAATGTAATATATCAAAACTCATAATGTATGAAACTAAATAATACACTAGCAAACCTTAGCAAAAACTGCACAATATTTACGCTAAACGTTTTTTGAATCCTTGCTTTAAAATTTTTAATTTTATTTTTAAAGAATCAAAGTCTTCATTTGTATATTTAGACCAACAAAAATGATTGATATTGGGTCCACAAGGTTCAACCCTTCGTTTTAAAATTTCTTCTTCCTGCTAAAATTTTCGATATTTAATTAGGAGTTGCATCTCATATGGTTATCACAGTTTTATTAAATTCCTCATTAATAAATTTAGACTAATAAAAAAGGCAACTATTGACTATTGAGTCTAAAATGATGGCGATAGATCATTGCTGTACAAACATTTCCCTTAATAGGTTAAAGAAAAAAGAACATAAACTTTTTGAGAGACTTACTTATCTACTTACTCTATGGAATTAGAGAATTATTGCGTTAAGACTTAGAAGTATCTCTGTACAACTAAAGATCACAAAAATGAATTAATATATTTACCAATATCTCCAAAACAATTGGTTTTATATAGATATATTTCAAATAAAAGTCTTTTATCTTTAATAGTAGAACAATTTTGAAATGATAAGGTATTTAGTATCTTAAATATTTGCGGAGATAAGGAAATTTCCACTTCTGTAACGTACCCTAAATTAATTTTCATAGGAACATCAAAATAGCCATTTTGTTTATAATCTTAATCAACGCATTGACACGAATTTTAATCGAAATCATTAGAACAGAATTTGAGAACATCTTTTTTTTCCTATTTTTGCCCTTTACTAACTTACTCTTAATTTTAGTATTAAACAATCAAAAAGTTAAAAGACTATATATAGTATTGTTAAAAGACTATTTATAGTCTTTTAACGTTTTGACTACTATATATACGTAGTATGGTTAAAAGACTATATATATATATATATATATATATATATA
>CABFVZ010000100.1:514984-528570 GCA_902151445.1 Timema monikensis | reverse complement strand
TATATATATATATATATATATATATATATGCATTTAGTTAGAAAACTATTGATTTTATAAAAAGACGAATAAAATATAAAATATAATATTTGTATTATAAATAGATCCACATATTTGCAATAGTAAGTAATTTCACATCTCAAATAGTTTCGGAGATGTGATAAAAAAAAAATTAGAATTTACGCATCCGACCGGGACCCTTAAAGTCATCATGCCTAAAATATGAGAGTAACCATTTTGTTTACAATATTGATCAATGCTTATAAATAAAAATTTAATCAAAATCGTCATAGCCAATTTTGATAAAATCAACCTTTTCAATTTTTGCCCTTCAGTAAACTATCCCTAATTTTAGGGTTACAAATCCAATTCCAAGAATCCCTTGGGACAAACATATGAAAATCCTAGATACCAAGTTTTAGCCGGATCAGTAAAATAGTTTAGGCTTTAGTCCAAGGTACAAACAGACGCAAACAGACAGACAGATAGACATTCAAAAACAACTTTTTTGGATTTGTGGCGGTGGGGTCATGTAAACGTCGAAGTTCATAAAAATCTCGAGTTCGATTTATTTGACGATCACAATAATTTATCTATCTGTAAGATAGCTAGAAAGTAAAAAAATCAATCCTAGTCAAGTTCCGCGATGTACAATGCAGATAATATTTTAAAATAACTTTTGAGATTAGTATTTGTCCACCATTAAACCAAAAGTTTATACCTGAGCAATATTTTATTTATTTTGGCCAAAATTTTTTGTGTGTTAAGAACTACAAAAATACAGACCTTATTTTGCATTCTTTTATTTCACCTTACTAACCCTGATGTCTATGGAAGTTTTTNTGTATCGTGTTTATTTCACGCAGTTCAAAACACGTGTTTTTTTTTCAATCGCCTTAAAGCATCAAACAATAATTATTATTATTATTACTATTATTATATGATTATTTTAAAATTATTGCTTCAAGACAGTTTTTTTAATCTAGCTATTTTCTGCCTATGACACGCGACAGCTTACATCTGTTCTCATATTATATTTGCATCAAATACGTTTTATTTACTGGAAAAATGATATCCGGCATGAATTTGAACCATCATAAGCAAGCCAGACTTAACGAACCTGACATTTAGTCCACGTGCCCATTGATGCAGGGCCGTGAGTAGAGTTGTACAAAAAATGGTTTAGACTGATGATAAAAGTTTTTCTCACTTTATGGTCTGCTATCCTCTCCTAAGGTTAATTACGGCACAATTAATTTAAATTCAGCCTCCTCGTCCTGTTTTTATTAGATTAAATAGTCTGAGTCATTGATGAATCAGTCCTGGTTCAATTTACCTTCTTACCTTTTATAGTTTAAATAACCGATTACTCGTACCTGTGGGCACGTAGACAAAGGCATATACCTCGTAAGGTTTCCCGGTAGTAAGGGAGTTCGGCGTTTGGATTCTAGACTGGTTTGACTATGGTTTTTTTTATAGTTTTTCAGTTTTTTTTATGTGAACATGTGTACAGTTCTTCTATAAAGATGAGGAGTTTCTTTTTAAACTTATTTAAAAGGGGTTTACAAAATACATATATATATATTGATCTTTTCTTAAAAGTTATGGTGCACAATATGAAAAGGTTTGTGCGGTTGTGTTTTACAATTTATTTTTAAATATATAAAATATAAATAAACATAAAATTAGTAGACCAATACAATCGTACAAACTTTCTCTTATAGTCAATTATAGCTAGGAACCAAATTTTTCAAAACAGGTTTAAAAGCAGCTACCCTTGAAATAAGTTATCCTCAGAAAATCAAGTAATCATCTTGTTAATCGTATTAAACACTATTCATGAATACATTTTAAACAAACTTGTCCAAACCATTTAAAAAAACCAAACTTTTGAAATTTATTAAACTACCCACAGTTTATTTTTATTTGTAAAAGAAAATTAGAAAATGTTCATGTAAAGTAAGTCTCAGATACCTAATTTTAACATAAACGTAAAGGCCATTTTCAAACAATTTCAAATTTTCTAAAATATCTGATAGTTAATTTAAAATTAAAATAAATATAAAAATTAAAATTAATTAATTTCTACCATGAACAAATTTTCCAGGTAGTAGTTTAAACAAGGTTATTATTAGGTACTCTTCTGAAATCCCAAGAATCTGTAATTAGCAAACCACCTTTATAATAACCTTTTTTAATTATATAATATAAATAAAATTACAGAAACCCATTTTTAACCAAAGCGATAAAGGCACTTTTAAATTATTTCAAATTCTCAAAAATAAATATTCATCAAACTACTATTAAACGAATTTTTCTATAAAAAAAAAAACTGTCTGTCATGTGAAAAATTTCTCCGGTATCCATTTTAAACAAAACAATTAGAACTATTTTCAATTAATTTTCTATTTTAAACAATTATAAGTAAACTACTCTTAAATGTACTTCCCCTCCCAAAAAAACAATTGTTATATCGTGTTATTATTCATGTAAAACACACAACAGATCTATATTTTTTAAATCCTTACGGCAATTTTTTTTTAAATTTAATATTTTCAAAAATCAGTCATTAGTAAAATACCCTTAATATGCTGGCTGAAGATAAATTAAATTTTGTTTGAATAAAATCCATCTAACAGTTTTAGCTAGAGTCCGAGGGATAGTGGCCAAACTGAGAAACAGACCGGCATGGTGACAGGTAGAACTGAAATATAGGCCTACACTTTTTAGGCCCCCTCCTATATACAACGTAAAGATTCATTTTAATCTCAAAGTTGAACCTGTACACGATGATTATTATTTATTACAAAAGTAAAAATTCTTTGAATAAAACGCAGTAAATAAATTTTTGTTGTTTAGATAGTCAAATGAAAATTTTTTACCTAATAGGCGAGTTTTAAATGCATCCTGACTGGCCATCCTGGAAAAAAATATGTTCAAACAATTGACATTGCGTGCGTTTTTTTTTTTTTTTGTAGCATCAACTAAACACTGTGGTACCTAATTATTATCATAATAGGTTAGGCGTATTCAAATATATTCGTTAAATTTGCGCTCTTTAAGGGATTTAAACACTAAAAAAACCCATTAAAACCTATCATTATGGCAATGAGGTAATGCCTTTTATTAAAAGGCATGCACTTGCAATAAATGGCAGCAGATGGCTCAAATTAACGATAGCCAATTATTAAACCAGATGCAGGCGACGCAACCAGTATGACATATGCTCAAAATGCAAACCTGTCAATTCATATCCAAAACAAAATCATCATTTATTTTTGGAATAACGTGTTGGGATGTCCCTTTGGCTATAAAAGGTAATAAAGGAGAAAAATAATAATTAGACAAATAGCTTGGAAAAATATATTCTTAACCAAAACACAACGGCTTCCAAATAATAAAGGAAAAACCACCGCTAAAACACAATACTTCTCAGGCAGAGATTTTTTTTCTTTCCTTTATTTTCAGTCGTGTCAAAAAAAAAACCTGTACAGTTGTTGTAAAGCTTTAGAGCATTGTCTAAATTGACTTCATTATTTCATATTCAAGAAAGAGCTCCTGGCGTTTGCAAGGAGAGAGAAAGAAAACACATTTAGAATAAATACACTCGATAAATATGGCCAGGATATGAATGCGAACCTTCCAGTCACAAGTGAGCCAGACTATACGAAGTCGACTCCTTTTCCTCTGTGCTCACATATGCCTGTTTCATTTCCTGCCGGACATTCCTTCATCTCCAGGGTAAGGGGATGGGTTTTAGATAATTTCACTCATATATAAACACGTGAACTAAACATCAAGCTCATCTAGTATGGTTTACTCGGTGTTCTAACAGAGTTTTTCTCTAAATTGTTTCCCCATTCTCTTTTTAAGAAAATTTGAGTAAACTTCCTTTAAATTTTATCCATCCCATTCCTACTTATTAGCGTAGTTAAAAGCGTATAATGAGGACAGATTATATGCTTAATATGCAATGAGCAAATAAATCAAAAACAATAATAATATTTATTATTTATATCACCGCTTCCTACTACCCGTTCGGTTTATACGCCTATGTACTAATCACAATAATGTATTCTGGATAAGGAAGGTTTAATTTAGAGGGAGTGCACCCGCATTTGCGTGGAGGGAGAGTGGACAACCATTTAGGGGCAAACCATCCTCAGTACGCCCGATCGGGATTGATCCCCGATCTCCCCATATTTGGCAGTTTAGTCCAACACGAGAGTAGCGCGTTAGACCACGTGGCCACCAAAGCGGGTAGTAACAATAATAATAATAATAAACAACTTTATGGTTTCTACCATTGACTATTCATTCTTATTTGTATTTGATTTTATACAATAACCATATTTGCGAGTGTTTCTTGATTGACGAACAATGACAGCTATTAATTTATATAATTTTGTTTGAGTGAACCCTAGTCCATCTATTATTTAAAAAGGGAAGTAATAGATAATATGTCGAAAATAAAATATTTGTGGGAGGGGAGGTGCTAAATGATGCAGGTTTCTTGTAACACTTTCCAAAATGTCGCAACTCCTTAACGAGCTAGTCTTTGTAAACATAGAAAAAATAAAATAACTAAATGAGCCTTAACCTGGAAGAAAATGTTTAGTTAAGGGTTCACCCATTGGGATTTTTTAAAACATATAAACATATATAAACTTTAAAAAACTAGCATTCAAATGTACTTAATTTAGGGAAAATACAGAAACAAAAATAGCTCTGTAACCATTTAAAAATTGATAGTAAAATAGAACCAATAAACTTAATATTTAAATTACATGGTCATACACACTAAGTGATCATTTTATACTCTCTCATCAATATTTGATTTTAAATTATCACGCATTAAATAAAGGCGTAAGTTTGACTAAAATTTAAAGATATATTTTTATTTAGTGCAAATTTGAACCTCAATGAGATTAAATTTAGGGAATTTTTTTTCAAGTAGTTGCTTTAAAATTCAAGTTTTTTTTAAATAATGAATTCTTGTGACTTTTAAATTTGGGACATTTATAAATTTTTACTGAGGAATATTTAAACGATCACCTTGTAAATTAAACTTAGTAAAAATAAAATAATGTACTCACCATTTGGATGGCATGTTGGTTGAAACTAATTTTGGTATGATCCATATTAGTTGATATCCTTCATGGAATATGCCGGTTTGGCATACTGGTAGATGCACTCACTGAGGTATGTAGTTTCAGCATACTGATAGCTTGGCCTTGATATACCAATTTGACATCGTGGGGTATATCTCTAGAGATGCCAGTTTAGAATATTGGTGATTACCCTCACCAGACTATGCCAGTCTTGCATACTGGCAGTTAAACTTCTCTGAGATTTGCCAGACCAGAGATATATCTAGTCTACTCAGAGGTTATCCATTTTACAAATATAATCGAGAATACAAGGTTAAGCGTTTTAGTAGCCATTTTGTCCAAGCATAACACAAGCTGTGTAGCTCTTTAGAATGGCATTTCGAGGAGTAAATACTCCAAAATAGTCATCATTGCGGGTGACGCCAGTTATAACATTTTATAGACACTAAATTATCTTCAATAACATCATGTTATATTATACTTTGGTAGAAATAATAATAATGTTTGTATATTATATTTCATAATTATCGGCATCCTCCAGAGTTTTAGAAAAATTGTGACCAGGTTTTGGTTGGTAGCCAATGGTTTTTGTTTACGTTTGATCAGGCTCACTAGAAAACAGACATACGTAACATTAGCACTTAGTTAACGTTGACAGAAAAATAAAAATATATGTTTTAAGGAAAAAAATCAAAACCACCAATTGTAATACGTTTTTAATGTGTGCGCCTATCCCATTTTTTCCCCTCTTGCTAATTTTATTATATCTCTCCTTTTATATTTACTTTATTTTTAAAACAAGTGGGTTCTCTCTTTTTCTTGAGTGGCATAGACATTTCTTCAAGGAATTGAATTTTACACAAACTATCAGCAGTTTAATCTCTTATATAATTTGTGTATATTTTTTTGTTTTTCTTTATGAAAGTGGTTGCAAATTGTTTCTGTTTTATACTCGTTGTAATGTAGCCTCGATACCGCGTGCTGTAAACGTTTTGCAACGAAGGCAATAAAACATAAGACTAATCATAAATATAAATAAACCTGTTTTAACTGTTCAATGCCCGATTATACCTTACACACCAACAAAGATAAGTTATAAAAAATAAAAATTCCCGTCATCACAAAGAAACTTTGTATTTTAATTAGATTCATGTTATGGGCCATAGAAACCGAAAATAAATATATAATTACTGATATATTTTATACATTTTTACAATATGTCTCCTCTTCTTTCATTTGGTAAATGCACACTTAAATATTCCTCAAGACCAACATTTTTATATTTATATTTACAGGCATAGTATCGGTTTTTCATTTCATTCACTTTTTACTGGGCAGATGTGTTTAGAGTGTATCAGTTTCCTAACAAAACCTTTGTTAAGATGAACGGAATTAGTAATGTATTAATACTTTATAGCTTAATAAAAGTAGAATTTGCAATTCACAAGAGTTAATTAGTTCTAATGACTTTTAACTTCAAGTAATTCTTTCGGTTATGACCATTAAAATAGTCGGTTTCCTTTGAGGTAGTTGTTGAAATGCGAACGACGATTTAGTGGTCAATATAGTGGATTTTTATAGTTGCTAATGATGATAATAATAAGCAACTTTTAAATACAAAATTAAATTGAACTCTTCGATAAGATTTAATCCTATAAGACTTACACTAATATCTCAAGAATTACAAAAGTTAATAGTTAGCGATGATGGGAGTCACCAGAGATCATAGTTTTCAGTTTTAATTTGGTCGTTTTGTTATATTATAGCTACTATTACCGAGTACCCAATTTTATAATGACTATGGTCCGACACCTTAGCTCAGTCAGTAGCGCATATTACTGTTACTCTAAGCTTTTTGATTCCAGATTCTGTCAAAAAGTTCATACTTTTATTAAAATTATACTTTTCCTATAACTGATGAATTGATGGGGGGGACGAGACTGGGTGTTGTGTTTGTCGAGTTGAGTTAGTTTATAAGTAATATGCTGAAACAATAAGTTGGGTCAAAAAGTGCACTTAAACTATCCCATATTGATGATAATAATCTCTAATGATCATAACATTCTTCAAAACATTTTACGGCATCAAACTTTCTTCTCAAGCAGATATTATCATGATATCCTTTTTGTTTTGAATATTTTTAATGATAACATTTATTTTAATAAGCCCTTGCCTATGCATCATTTCAGGCATAGCATTAGCCAACATTATTTCTATCTGTGATTTCTACAAGTTCAGTCCTCTTGGCCATTGCATAAGAACCACTAACTACATTTTTTATGAATTTGATTTTTAACGTAAAAATAGAAAAAATAGTTTGGCACCTTATTAAGTCTCATCCTTAAAATTAATGCCATTAAGTTTATATTTAAGTTAAACTGTGTATATAAGCTAGGAATATGGTCCTAGAATATTCGAATATTCCAAAAAGGCAAACTTAACTTGCTGTGATAATTTTTTTTTAAATTCAAGATTGATGATTCGTAATAAAAATTAAGATTCGTATTCGAAAAAAAGTTGGTTTGACCCACAATTATTAAAAAAAAACATCGTCTTGATTTTTATTTAATTTCCTTTTTTAGTTACTATATATAATCTTCTACACTATTCCTATTTGTTTGTCTCCATTGGCAATTAGTATTTTTTGTTCAATCGTGTGTATAAAATATTGTACACTTTGACATCTTTATACCTCGAGATGATCATGATTATTTACATTTGATGAGCTCCCAACTCCAAAAAGTGTATCTTAACAGTTCTGTCTGTCCTTCTGCTTTTATATCTGTACCTCGGGTTTCAACCAAAACAGTTTAATGGGTTTCTTTCATAGTTGATTTTGATTGCGAAATCCTTATTTTAAATCTAGCTTTAGATTTAAAGGTACCAGCGTTTATTTATAACTTATTTTTGACATTTAAAAAAAATGTTCAAAAATGGCTTTAATGGTTATGTTCAAAAGGGAGAGTCTTACACATGATAAAATCCTTGTATACTTTGTTAGAAGACGTGAAAATAATTCATCTATGACAGTACAATGATAATCGATTTTGTGAACTGATATATCTAGGTGGTTCATGAAGTAAAATAAAGTTAATCGTAATTATAATATAAAAACACGCTCAAACGTAGGTTTATGATATGAAATTATCTCTACCTTACAACCTTTTTTCCATTAATGTGATTTATTAAATAATAAATAAATATAATAAATACATTTTCTGATTACTTCCATCTTTAAAAAACAACCAGGGAAACATTTCTCTATTTTGTAGCTTGTTTTTCACTCACTCTGGAAATTGTGCTTTTATAAAATAATACTTTCACTGAGCAATACAATAGTTTATACAGGCCCTATTTAACAAAAGAATTGTAAAATATTTTAATGATATCTACGTTTTCCCAAGAGAGTTCCAAACATTAAATAATACTCTTCTTGTGAGTGTGTGTGTGTGTGTGTGTATATATATATATATAAATTTTTAACATCGCAACCAAATTATAATAAATATATTTGAAAAGTTATAAATATATTTAGTAAAAATATAACCTATTTGTTTGTGAAATAAAGTGATATGCATTGGGGGCAGTGGAATTTAAAATTCCAGCTCGTATAGCTCGGTTTGTTGGTGACAGGGAGGCTAGGGATCGATTCCCGGCTGAGTTGCAGTCGTCAAGGCGTGGTCAATACATCTATATCAATCATGGGGAATACTGGTTCAATCCCAAGAGGTGACTATTTATGTGCGGGTTTATCCTGCAATCGAGTAGTTAAATATCTAGGTGATAGAACTGGGTTTGTAGCTCTAGGCGCATGTTACAGGTTAGGTTAGACTGTAAGCTCTGTTACTGTTAAGGTTAGTTTATAGATCCTGTTATCCAACTAGTAAATATTTAGGTGCTTGGTTTGGATATGCAGCTATCGGCGTAATATCACACATTAGGTCGGATAGATAGCTAGATAAATGATAAATGTCACAGGTTAAGTTAGTTTGTATGTCCTGCTATCAAGTACTAATAAGAGTAATTATGCTGTGGCTGAGTGTGTAGTCCTAGGCATGCCTCACTAGATCAAGTTAGTTTGAATGTGCTCTTATATAATTAGTAAATATACAGGAGATGGGTCTGGATTTATAGTGTTAGTTAAAGTCCTAGGCTAAGTTATTTTGTAGGTCCTACTTAATAAATAGAAAATATTTGGAAACAAGAATTGGGATTGTAATATTAGACGTACGGTCCTAAGTTGTTAAATTAGCTCCTATATAATGGGCTATATATATATTTTTATGAATTCCATTTTAAATACTCGAACATATAGATAAAAAAATCCCATTATCTTCACTTAGTGTGTGTAAATGCTTATTAATTTTTACTACATATATTGACCTCAAAATAATTAGCACTTTTTTATACCAAAAACCTTTATAAAACGTTCGCATGTATTATAATCGCACCTTTGAATAATACGTACCAAATGTGTCAACTTTGTGGATTAGAGATATATATTGATATAGTTTATAAGCAACACAACAAATGGTGCTCTTTACTGCATGAACATGTTGAATTTATACGGTCCAAAGCTAATCTATTTTTTTTTAAATGTGTAAATCTATTTTTTTAAACATCATAACTATAGCCAATTTAAATTAGATATGTTTCGATTCGATAATTATTCGAAATTAACAAATAACATTTGCTTCGATTCGAGATTAACTAAAAAATCTTGCTTCACAGATGTCTATTAATGACACATGTTTGAATCACCATGCTTATTCTTCAGCTCACATTTCATTCATCCAAAGACATATGTTTTTAAGCTTTCAGTAAAATGTCCCAAATTGAAAAATATTCTAGTATTTTTATCGTATTTTTCAAAATTCCTTGTGTTTTCCAAGCAAAAAAAGTGCCAGAATGTTCTGGGCTCTTCCGGTTCTACAGGTGCGTGACAGCTCTGTTAATAAAAGTAGACTATTCCTCATTACTCTGTATGGCTATTTTTGCAGCACTTGCATTAAACACAAACATATCAATTATTTTTCACGACATGTATATTATCGCTAATGCAGTTTCCAAGGTCTCTAGCAAACAGTATTACGTAAATATAAGTAATAATAATACTAATAATACTATTGTACAATATTGACGCAGCTTGCAGAGAAAACTAAATGACAAACCCTCCACGATATTAAATGTGTTATCCATGCCAAAAATCTCTAGGTATAATCGTACGAGATTCTAGCCCAAATTTCTCGGACACCGGCAAAATTATACGAGGTTTTTTAGCCTTTGCGCAAGCTTACATTGGACTCGGGATTTTAATTCACCTTCTTACTACTGTTTCCGTTAATATACTTTATAAATCTCCGTTAGTAAGTTCTAACAGACGTTAATCACCTGTTTATTGTTTTAATCATAAACTTACATAGTTGACACTCAATAATGGATACAAATCAAACACCCTTAATATTCCTGTTTAAAATTAAATCAAATATGTAAAAGAATTAAAAGAAATTGCTCGTTTAAAACTAATATTTTTTCAAGTCTCAACGAATATCTCACTACCATGCTCATTAGTATTGCTAAATCCTGTAATATGTTTCTCTAACACTCACTAAGTTCATTTCCTCTTTGTTTCCTATTTCAACCAATAGTTCACCTTGAAGGGAAGGATGAATCTAATATATCATGTTGAGCTTATTTATCTCAGACCCATAAATGTACTAGTGCGTTCTAACTGTAAGATACAAAATTAATTTCTATATTTAAACCAAATGTATAATATATTTCTTTGTACATTTGATAGATTTTTCCAAGTATAAACATACAACGTTATGTTCCATTAGGATTTTTTTTTTCTAAAAGAACTAACCAGCTCTAACACTATTAGCACACCCCATTCATTTTTTTTATAATTGTGTGTAAATCATATCCAAGGGCGTAAGGGCTTATAGGTACCATCACATAGCCATACATAACTGACGCCATAATAATTTTTACCCGGAATATTTTTATTTGCTATAGTTATTTATATTAGTTCAAGCAAATACATTTAAAAGGGTTGCCACTGTTTTTTCACTTTCTAAATTCTTTGTGTTTCCTAAGTTTTCAATAAGAAATCCCGTTTCTAAAAATATGTTTTATTTTTATATGGGTGTCTGTTCTTATGTATGTATGTAATTGTATATATGTGTGTTATATATGTTTATGTGTGCATTCTTATGTATTATATATATATATGTGTATGTAATAATAATATACCTTAATTGTGATTGGATGAACGATTAATAAAATCCTAGCCTAGTTCTTTGCAGCCAGTCTTGAACATATTTTACTATATTATTTGTGTTATTTTACAGGTATTGATAATATCTATCAAAAGTATCAGCTGCAGATCACATTTTTATTTGATGTATGAACATAGTAAAACTTATTTAGTAACTCTAGTAGCTTCTAGATACTGTTCTTCCTATAAAAATCAGCCTAGCATACCAGCATTGGGGGTCGCGTTGTCTAACGCATCACTCTCGTATTATTATTATTATCAGCACCGCGTCTTACTACCCGTTCGGGTTATTCGCACTTACGCTAATGGGAAATGGTAGGGTGATTGTGAAATGAAATGGAGGACCTACAGTTTAACGTGGAATCCGAACCACGGTGGAGGCCTGGCGTTCCCCACTCTCGTATTAGTATGGATTGTTGGTGCTGGGGAGATCAGGGTTAGAATCCTTGTAGGTTGTAATTAGGTTTGTTTACTTAAGTATTTTCCTATCTGCCTTCCACCAAATGTGGGTATATATTATCAGAAATAATACCATCTCATCCATATTCTATGAACGTAATTAATGTATGAGTGTAATCCAAACGGCTACTTAAACAAACTCAGGAGTATGTAAGATATGTATCATATGAATAATGTGTATATATATATATATATATATATTATAATGTATGTAACTATTCATGATACTTGTAAGGTCAGGACTTTTTTTTTTTTGTGACTACTCCACCAAAGGTGTGTACCAATCCATCATGGGCATGCACTATTCTGTTATTGCATTTATTTTTAAAGTGAGTGTACGTAAGTGTGACGTTCATGCATGACTGTTGATAATGTCAGCCATCTTTCACTACACTCTTAATTGCAATTATATCTCCCTCTCTTGTTTTCCTTCTCTGTCGTAAAATGGATTTCCAGTTTGTATATAATAATTTTAAACCGGTTACTCATTAAGTAGAAATATAGGTTTTAAACACCTTCTGTATACATTTCATGTGGGTTGTATTAAACATTTTGCACCAAATGGGTGTGTTCAAGACCTATATAAATACATATATGCATATATATCTATATACAAATACTTGCATTAGTAGTGGCTACTTTCACACACATACATAAAGATAACCATATAAACGTAAAATATACCATTCAAAACCATAATGGGTATATATTATTATACATACTGTCCTAGATTAAGTTAGTTTGTAAGTCCTGGTGACTGATAGTAATCTAGGCGATAGAGCTGGAGTGTGTAGTATTAGATGTACTGTCCTAGGTTACGGTAAATTAGTTTTAAGTTATGTTTTTTTAATTTGTAAATAGGCTTATCTAGGAAATGGGGATGGGTGTATAATATTAGACTACGTTTCTAGGTCAGTTGGTTTGTAAATTATGACTTTCTGCTGGATATAAGGTAATAGGCTTACTGTCATATGTTGAGTTAGTTTGTAAGTCTTGTTATGATATGTGTATATTTAAAAAGTGTATGTTAAGTATTCAATAAGAGAACAATACTATTCCATTAGTCGGCCGGCCTCCTTTGTTAAACGACAGCTGTTTGAAATAGGGCCTATGTCTCGTTTTCTTACACAATTATTATGTTGATTGTGAAGGCATGAGATGTAAATAATAATAATTAGGACTTTCACAATAAAACAAAGCGTAAGTTAGAGTTTATACATATTCACACATATGGTAGCTAATATACTGTCAAAGAATTAAATTTAATACCAAATGATATGAGAGAAATATCTTTTTAAGTTGTATGTTTAAAAAAAGGGCGGAAGAAAAGCCCTAAGCAAACAAAACCTGAAATAATTTCATTTATCATCAATTCGCAAGATATATAATTTTAAACTTATTTTTCACTATTATTCTTTCAAACTCAGAAACTAGATCTTAAATCTGAAACCTTTTTCACGTGTTAACACATTATTTCAAACGTATCGGCTTATAGAATTGGAGAGAAGGGTAATTTTATAAAAGGTGTACACGCATTATAGCGTAAAAGATGGGAAAAACAATATTTTCAGTGTATCTAGCTGAGATACGAACCTTGGCCCAACTAATACCCCAGCAATAAGGCTTTTGCGAGCCTTATGTCTAGACGATACGACCACTATTAGGAGTAACCTATAAATATTTTTATGTATTATATATAATAATATATATATATATATATATATATATATATATAT
>CABFVZ010000100.1:455381-514337 GCA_902151445.1 Timema monikensis | reverse complement strand
TAAGGGATGAAAAAGGGGGTGAAAGTTTGTATCGGACTTGCATTATTTTTGATCTGAGGTCAAGTTATGGTCATCAACGTAACGTAATATTTTAAATTAATCTGTAAATACATATGTATATTTTCGTATTTGTATATAATCAACTTCCACGCGAGCAAAGCCGCGGGCAACAGCTATCTAGTATATATATATATATATCAAGATTTCACTTCCTGACATTGAAATAAGGCGGGAAGATTTTTATTAATGACGTATTGCCACTAATAGTTTTTAGCCACACTGGTGGTTAAGTTCACCAATCTATCATCAATTTTGAGTAAATGATGTCAGGAAGATCAGGGGCTATAATCCCAGATTGGTACCGTATACTAAGATAATTCCTCAGCCCTCTACCCCCCTAAACTCTAAACGAATAAAGGAATATTTTTTTACATCTTCTATCTTCCTCGTCCTCTACTTCACTAGTATGAATATGAGCACATCCCAGATGGGTAGGTAAAACGTGGATAGTATAAAATTAATAATATAAATTATTTTGTATCTCAAATAGTTTTAAAGATATGATCAAAATTGGAAATTACCTCATATGTAAAGTACCCTTAAAGTCATTTTCCCGGGAAAAATAGATGCGATATTTTGTTTATAATGCTAAACATTGCCTGTATACGAATTTTAAGCAAAATCGTTTGGGCTTATTTCTTAGAAACTCAATATTTTTCTCTTTTCATTCTTAAGTAAATTACTCATACTTTTAGGCTGATCAATTAAAATTATTCTTAAAAACAACAACTGGGGAACGGTATGAAAACCCCGGATAGCGAGTTTTAGCCTGATTGGCGGTTAAATGGTTGTCTCTAGCTCCAAAAACAGATAGAAAGACAGACATTCAGCATTGCAAAAACAACTATTTTGGGTTCAGGGGGTCATGAAACGTTAACATTCATTAAACTCTCGAATTATATTTTGTTTTACGATAACAATACTTTCTCTCTCACGATAAATTAAAAACTATGTTTGGATAATTATTAATTTTGCTAAAAAAAATCTTCCAAATAAAGAGGAGAGCATGCCGTTTATGATGAGGCAGGTTTAAGGTGCTGCCACCTAGCCGTTGGTTACTAAAACAATTGATGAATCTTGGAGATGCTTAAACACTCGAGGTAGAGTTAGATGTGCAGGTGTACGATTGATTATGGCTAGTTTTATCTGGGCAAGGAACGAGAGTTATGGTATAGGCAATTTCCTATCTTATATCCAAAAGGAAACGAGGGATTCTGGGGCCAGTGGGAGTTGCTGCTGATAGAGATTTGACCATAGGTTAGGTTAGGTTAGATACACGTGACAATAGGTATGACAACGGCAAACCTCTTGGAGACATACAGAGAAATGATGATATATTTACTTACAATATTTTTTTTTTGCCTCATCCTTCAACACTTGAGCTGAGCATCCACTTAGTTTGAAAGGGTGGAGCAGTGTGGTGCAGTGCAAAATTGGCCCCCAAAAAATGCGTGTAAATTAATGGAGCCCCATTCCGGAGGGTGGTAGAGCGGAGCGGGTCAAAGCCACCTTGAAAATAGTCTGGGACTTGTAGATATCTAATCGAAATTCATCGGGTTCGGGAATCTTCGAGTACCCTAGAAAAGATTCGTAGTAAGCCCCGTAAGACGTTTTCAACAGATCAGCAATCTAGTAAACAGATGTCCATCAGTTTATAATTGTTCGAAAAGCAGTCCAGTAAACAGGTATACATGTGGGAAAAGGTGATGGTGTTCTCCGAAGGTAAGTCTTTCTGTGTTAGTTTCGTGAACCCACATCTTTCGTTTTAGTGCTTTCTCTTTCTTCTCCACCTCCATCACTGCAGAAAAAAAAAACTTCCTTGTCTCTACTTCTCCACGGATACTGCTAAGACCCTACACGAAGACTGGCATACTCTGCCAGAATGGAGAAGGCAAAACCGACTCGACGCTGCGCCGCGTTATAGTGGATGGACATCTTCCAAACTAGGCGCTGCATCTCGCCTCGCCACGGCGCTCCACCCCACTGACCTAATGGGGCGCTCAGCTTAAGTGAGATAGTTCAATAGACTAGTAGCAGGAATTACAAAATAAACGAACCATAAAACAGCTACAACATTCAGTCTCCGTCCACTCAGCACTATTTCACCGACAATAAATCGTTCAGTCATGCTGGGTGATTTACTTTTGTAGTTTTTACACCAAAAACAATCCTCTTCATTCCTAGCCTAGTGTTTTAAACGTTCTACTAACAAAAAAAAAATCTACCAACTAATCCAACGTGTTCGTACCAAGTTATGACTACCAGGGATTAAGTTTTTTTTTTTAAATAATTAATGGTGTGTGAAGCTTCGAAGTTGTGTGCTGTCATTGCAGCTCGCATATAATGTTTAGTTCTTAATATTCTCTCTCTTTGGAATTATCTGTGACAAATTTACAAGTGTATTTTATCCTGGAAGTTTTTCATAGCCTCTTTGCTTTTTCTTTATTATTCAAAATGGCTGATACGTAAAGTGGGAAATGAAAACAGAATTTAATCTACAATAATTATCAGAGAAATGCATATTCAAAGTTTGCAAATTAATTTTATCATCTCCGCGATGTAAGTTAAAATTAAATCTTTATTGATAATTCACTAAACTTTTCAGTAAGCCTATGTGTATTAATTATTAATATAGGCCTTAGGTAAAATATGAGTAAATTTTCCTGTATGCCTTCCTTTTGACCTAAATGGACATACTGGCTGATTTAAAAATTAAAAGTAGCGCTAAGTGACAATAACAAAAATCCTAGAAAGCTTCGACTTCGAATTTTCTTCGCAAGTTTCAAGCTTCACTTTGACTTCACTTCGCATTTAAAAAGTGGACATTGTACACCCCTAAAACAATACAGTTCACGAGTTATAATAGGGCACACATTTTCTTAAAACTTTTTCCAACTTTGCCTTACTATTCGTCTGGGTAGTACGCAATTTTTATCAAGCTAATATGATAAGGATAAGAAAGGAAAAGTTTAGAGGAAATGTATCCACATTTGCATGAAAGGTTGGGGAAACAGTTAAGGGGGAAAAAGGTACACCCTGCAGGGTTTCTAGCCCAGCGAACCAAACTAGATGAAATTGAGATTCAGCCCGCGGGCCGGAACGCGTTTCAGTGTGTTAGTAAGAGGCTTTTAGCCAGGACCCGAGATTTTTTCAAGTGTACACGAGTTTTTTGGTCTGTTGGGCCAGTTTAAAACAGATGAAACTATCTTCTTAATATAATAACCTTCTCGCTAGGCTTCCCTCCCACCTTTGATAAGGTGTCACCTTTCTGGACCCTAAATTAAAATAATGAAACGCTCTAATTAGTAAAGTATTTTTGAGATTTTTACTGTTACCAATTTATTTTATTTTTTGTAGTAGCAATTTTAATTCTTTGTGTGGTTTCATTCATTACTGATAAATTTGTATATTTACAATGCACGTTTCGATAGGTTTATCCGTTCTGATGGTGGCCTCTATTGTTTTTAGAAATTTACTTCCTATTCCTGTTATACACATTTAATAACGCTAATTATCTAAGTATATGGGATGTAGAGTTATTAATATTGAATATACCATCATTTGCGTGGAAGGAGAGAAAGAAAAACTTTCTATAAAAACTCCTTCGTATCTGGGAAAATAGACTTGATGAGAATGACATCTAGCCAGCTTGCTCACAGATGTGGTTTGATGGTCTCTTAATAGTGTAATAGTTTTTTTTAGGTAATCTATTTGAAGTTCACTTTCTAAACTGAATGATTGTATCAACACACGACCTTTGAGCTTACTTAATTCTAACACAGACACAACAACCAGTCTCCCGACAGTTAATTCATCTATGTGGCACGGGAGACCACAATCCCCCCATGCCCACCTCGAGCCCAAAAATAATCCAACCATTCCTTAAATCAAACACTCCCCCTCTCAAGAGGGCCACCTTGGTGAGCGTGTAATTACCGCGCAGACGTTCAGTTATAACGCACTATTTAATTCTATGCTGCATTACTTCAAAATATGGTTCACGCTAAAATAGTAGAAAGATTCCAACATGACTCTTTTTCATAAATAACTCCAATGTTTGAGCTCTATTAATAGAACAATATACGTAATGGTAAAGGGCTATAGATGTAGTCTTTTTCTAACAAATACAATATTATTTATAGGTTCACAGCCAAACATTTGAATAAAGTTGGGAACTAGAAGCTAGCTTTACTCTTTACCTTGAGATAAGAAGTTTCGTAGTTTTATTTCTCCTCTGTTTTATTGACATGATTAAAGGTAGTTGTAGGTGAAGGGTGAAAGGGAGTATAATCTTGGACAGAATAGAGAGGTAGTTCCAAAAAACTACAGCGACCGTTGTATTTTAAGTCGTGTGACCTCACGATTTATGCTTTCTCGCTGATCGAGGCATCCACCTTAACTTGGTAGGCAAAATCGGCAACCGACTGAGTAGTACCTTGCAATAAATGTTTTATGAATGTTAAAGTATTCCGGTGATACAAGCCACTCCTCCTAACGCAGAAAGTAATGATACTCGTGCGCACTTTATAGCGGAGCCTTTCTCTCCGTTTTAAAGAGATTTGATGGGCAGTAAGATGGTTGGCATGCAGTTTGTTCTCTCTCCCTCTATTTCCCTCCTTTGCGGCTAAGATACTTCTTGCGTGCAACATCTCCGACCTTGTATGAGGCTCGAGAAGGTGTTAGTGTTTTGTGATTACACTTATGAAGGTGTGTGTGTGTGTGTGTTTGCAACTCTGGGTGCGACTGCAATATTAAACGGAATAAATTAAACGCCACTTGTTGCGTTGACCCTGGGGAGGCTTGCAAGCCAAACACTGGCTAGGAGCCAGACTGTGTTAAACACCGTGTTTCCGAGGAAATGCTGTTTGGTGTTGATTAGACTAGTTTGTACTTTGTAGCGTCTGCTGTCCAATAAGCAAATATCTAGGTGTTATGTCTTAGTGAGCAGCATTAGCCGTACTCTCCTAAGTTAAGTTAGTTTTTAAGTCCCACTATCCAATCCTATTATACATACTGTCCTAGTTAAAGTTAGTTTGTGACTGCTGCTATGCAGATAGTCAATATTTAGTTGCTGGGGTTGGGTGTGCAAAAATATACGTGCTGTATCAAGTTAGGCTGTCTAATATTTCATGTATTGATATATTCTCAATCATCCATGAGGATAGGCTTTCGGTTTGATGCTAGGACGTGTGCTCAATCCAATAGTAGCACATCCTGGCATTGCTTTATTTAGTATTCCAATGATCACGTTTAACTAATTATTATATTAAGTTCGCTTACCGTGCGTACAAGCTTAGACTTCTTTAGTTTACATATCTCAATATGATTAGTACCTTGCACATAATAAATCTTTGATACGGTCGTACTTAGGGAACATGCAGACCATTGACGAGGAAGAAGGAAAGATGATAAGGTAGGGATGTGCAAACTTACAGAAGGGCCAACTGAAAAAAAAAAATGGTGAGCCAAAAACTTTTGTTCATTAATTTTTATTCGTAATTCATAAAAAAAAGGGAGAGACACACATAATAGACTGAAATGAATAGTTTTAAGCCCATTAAAAATGCAAAAAAAATAAAATACCTGAGTGACTTAGTATTTTGTTTTTAAGTTCATTTAGAAGATTTATATGATGGGGTGTAAGATGAGCAAAACTGTGAATGAGCTTCCAGCTTTTTTAAAAATCTGGATAAAATGTGAGGGGGTGATTCTCAAGAGAAAAAACAAATATTAATGTTAAATTTTCCTATTTTTCATTGAAAACACTCGTTTGCATGAATATGAGTATTCAAACATACAATTTTTTATTTACCAGGTTTTTAAACGTTTATTTTGCTTGGCCCACGGTACGTTGTTTGTTCATCCCTCTGCTAAAAGGTTATTCAGAGCTACATTTTTTTAGCGCTTTTGACCCCTACACTCCTAAGTAACTCCACCTCCTATGTAGAAACTAGTGACCCCCCCACCCCCCCACACACACACACCTCCCCCCCTCAGTGTTACCGGGTTTATGAATTCCTCCTACGGGAGTATTAATTTTTTTTTCTAAGGCCAGTAGATTATGGAGAGATATAAAATCTGCTGACACAGGTTAAAAATATACTAGATTAATTTATAATGTATGAGATTTAAAATAATCCATGCGTTATTCTGTATAGAGGATACCCCAGTAGCTGTTGCAGGTACCATCTCTCACCTATTCCTATATATATATATACCACTCTAAAACAACTTAACATTCCCTATACATTTCTTGTCCCTCATCCATACTCATTATAGTGTATATATGTGAATAACCAACCTCAACACAGTAAGCCTATGCGCTCGTGGTCAAATGTTTGGAGCGAGGTAAATGTTTGAGATCCACACAGGTGACATTGTACTCAGTAGCTAGTTTAGCGTTGCATAAAATATCCGTTTAACATAAAAGTTATAATTGGAACTTTAAACAAGTGCTTTGAAATGAGTTTTCCTATGTAGCCTGTGTGTTTATCTCATTTTTTTCCAAACTTTCTCGACGCTTGTGCGGGTGCATTTCTCTCAACTATCTTCCTTATATTTACTCATTCTGGAAATACATTGAAATGGCCTTTTTAAAAGAACTTACTAAAAAACCATCTTAGAGATTATGGTTCCACCCCAGAAAGTGACCCAATTTATATTTTTCTATGCGTTTGGCCTTTTACACGTTTACGATAAATTTAGCAGTACGTTAGGCTACCCTAAGTTTAAGTTGGTTTGTAAGTATAATCAGTGCATATGTATTAGTCATGTCTTGTGAATGTGGGGAATGCCAGGCCTCCACCGTGTTTCGGATTCCTACGTTAAACTGTAGGTCCTTCATTTCATCTCACAATCACCCAATCATTACACATTAGCGTAAGTGCGTATAACCCGAATGGGTAGTAAAAAGCGGTGCTAATAATAATAATAATATTAGTCATGTCACCCATTTATACCCATTTATAGTGCTAGTATTGGGTTTAGTGTTGTTGCCCTAAGTCAAGCTAGTTTGTAAGTACATATTAATGATATCACTAGTGTATATGTGCTTGTCCTGTTACTCAGTTATTACAATTCCTGGTGTTAGTGTTGGGTTTTCAGTATTTCTGTTCTAGGTTAAATTAGTTTGTAAGTCCATATACCCTGTGTATTTGCTCATCCTGAAACCAAGGCATTAAATTTCCTGATGCTAGTGCTAATCATTTTGTGTTTCTGTCTTAGGTTAAGCTAGTTTGTAAGTCTACATCCTTCGTCATGTTACTACGAGATTACACTTGTTAGTAAAAGATTTCTATGTGGATCTAGCCTAGTGTAAAGATAACCCCACCACTCAAATATCCCTCGCATATTTGACTTAGTTATTTCTATAGAAAAAAAACATACGCACTCACAAGGTCCTCTCAGCTTTGCAGTGAACTTTTCATTGTCTCACTTAGGATTAAAATGAAGCCACCTTACATACCTTCAACATACTTACACCCCCTTCCCTTTTAAATACCTTTCCCCTTCCCTTCCCTCAGGCCGAAATAGCTAGACAACGGAATAACCTTTCTCAGAAAAGCAAGCGGCGATCATAAAATGTATAGTTTATTACCATAATTTATGTGAGTGGATCATTTGTTACGCTACGACTCAGGTCTTTCAGAACTTGTCATTAAGTTGTACTGCTTTTTGATTTATATAGGTTGTCATTTCTTTAGATTACTTTAAATCAACGCGTTCAGTTATCCTTTTTTTTTAAATAATAAACAGCGTCTTTCTATCTGGTCAACTTATCCTCATATTTATACGACGAGGAAGGTGCATGAGGAAATGTACCCGGCTTTGCGTGGAAAGAGAATAGGAAACAATTCAGGAGAACTACATTCAGAATACCTAAAAGGATTTGAACCTCATCTCCTTTTTATTGGTAATACAGTTTATTGTGAGAGTAACGCCTTATTCTATGCAACCACTGAAATGTGTACGTCTGTTATTTTAATTTAATGCTCAAATTTAGAGAGTAAATTTTTCTTTTGGTCTTAAGTTTTATTATCCAATAGGAATATTCTAATTTATCTTCATTGTATGTTAGGGTGGAGGATTGTATAGTTTAGACCTTAGAGGAAATGTTGCAGGAATTTGGCTGGAGGGAATGTGATATATAATTGATGACAAGCCACCTTCAGTACACTCGGCCAGGATTCGAACCCATCTACCCTTTCACTCTTATCTTTCTTTAATCCATAAACCAGGCTAGATAAGTTTGACGTTCAGTCAGCGTGTCCACTAGAGTGAACTAAAAGCTATAAAGTTAAATTTTATTAATTTAATATTAACGTGATTTAAAATACCCCTTTGTGTGTATTGTGTCTAACTCCCCCATCCAGGATATTCATCAATTTACACTCATGGAATTAGAGATTAGTAAGATAGAATTTGGAGGACCCTAAATTTTAGTGGGGAAATATGTAAGGAAAAAACTCTCATTAAACCCAATCGAAATACGAAACCCTGAAACATCCGCGTCACCCATCAAACCAAATGGACCAAGACACGCCTCAGACCACGTGACTACTGGTGTGGGTTAAAAGATCCCTTACTTCTTATTGAGTTTAAGTCTTGTTGGATTAATAATACGAGAGGATAAATAACTTTATGGTTTAAGAGTATTTCCCATTATTAATTTTAAATTGATAAACGAATAGATAGTTAGACATTAACAAGGATTTATTTACAAACTCAAGGGATTTGAGCATTATTCTATCTATTTATCCCGGACAAGTGGTAAGACACGTAGAACGAGATACATGCTTAGCTAGTGTCCTAACATAGCGCCACGTGTAATTTTTTGTTTAGTGTCCGTTTCATTGTTTTAGCTAGCGTAAAATTTTATTCGCATGAAATGCAATCAAATATAACTACAGTAGAACCTCCATTATCTACGCCTCCACCAACCAAGGCCCCGGTTAACTGAGCTACACGCCAGTGTCAAAGTCACGTACATAAATGTTGTGTAATGATGCATCATGTATTATATATCTTTAAGTTCTGTTTTGATTGAAGTTCATTTTAGGTAAGACTTCGTCATATTTTATCGTACATACTGTTTATTACACATACCCAACTTATAGAGGATCAAATTGCAAAGTTTTACAGTTAAATTGTTCATTTAACCTCAGAAAAATATATATGATTTCTCAACAGAGTATTCACTAACATATTGTTTCTGTACCCGAGGTTAACGTGGCCACAACTAATATTAAGTATTTACTATATACAGTATATTGAATTCATCATTTATTTAATGTATGAGGGTGGTCCCATCATCGATAACCTTTGAACAAAATAGGACTACGCCAAGGAAAATAATATTTAAAAATCAATCAGATTTGCCATTTGTTTGAGGCAGAATTTTAACCAATTTAGGTATAGGTACAGTGTATAAATTTGTTTAATATATTTTATATATATATCTATTTATATTCGGATATCCTGGTAAAAAAAATTATATATATATATTTTTAGGGGGTGACAAGACAAGTGTTTCCACTCAACGAACTTGGTGTCGGCAACGCCAAATGGCGGTGCTATTAGACGTCAAGTTTGGCCGGATTATCGATGCCTGTGCCATCATTCGCAACACGCCTCACATCCTTGATCGTACCAGACTCAGGGTGGTCCGTTTTGCAACTTGTGTATCAACATGGGTGGTCAACCCTTTCAACAGTGGTTGTAAATTATGGATATATCTCTTCACACAGACTTTCTCCTACCAGTGTGTAGCTCCCAATACGAAGTGAATCCACCTCCTTAACCGAAACGCCTCTGCGCTCTCAGGGCCAACAACCATATCTTTGAAAGACTCGGCAATCCCTTACGGGTACTTGTTGTGAGGCAATTCCATTCCTGTCAATAGTGATAATTTACACCACACACTACCTTGTTATGTGCTGAAGATCGATGTGTTGCCTACCCCTTAGGTACTTACAGTACCAACTTTGACGTCACGTAATGCCACCATTTGGCGTCGCTGACCCCCCAAGTTCACTGTGTGGAAATACTTGTCTTGTCACCCCCTACAGCCTGTATAATTTTTTACCTGCAGATCTGAACAGCATTGTAAGGTAAACAAAGATGACTATTTCAGTTCGTGCATCATTTTATATTCATGGGGTAACAGTTTATTTTGAGCTACTAATAAAATAAAACTTATATATTTGAAAAATATAATTGACAGAGATTCAAGCCAAGTACTTTTGTTTCAGAACTTGACTGCTATAATTTCTCTGAGTCGGTCAGGGACATACTCAAGTCCTTCATACAGCTCTCCCAATACTCCGAAGCCACGCGTACAAACTACAGCTGCTAAAATGAATTGATGTATATCGGAACTTGAACAGGGTACTCGGGTAACCTAGTTATAGAACAATGGCGCTTCCCCGTCCAGGCACATTTCTAACATATACAATTGTTACTTGGGCTTCAAAAAGTTCGTCCTATTTTCCAATTTAAAATGTATCCGTAAGTTATTCAATATAGTTAGATTGGTTTGCTTTTTTTTTATTTCCAAAATTGGAAACTTCTAACGTTCATTTTGTGACCTGTTCAGGGAATATTACTGTTGCCAATTTTAAGCATTTTTCTTAAACAAGTTAAAAAGTCATAAAATTAAAATGAGGCACTGAAAATATATTAATGGTGTCTTCATAATGTCTTCAGTTGAAGATTTGACATTAATTTTAACAATATTCTCAATACGTCATTAGTTAGGACCGTATCTTTCACTTAGTGCCATTTTATTTCAATGTAGAAAGTTTATAAAATAAATTCATTTAATAATTATTATATGTATATAGGCAAATAATGTATATGTTAGTTATTTTTTCCCATTATATTTATGATCATTCTATTTAACAATTCAAAGTGGCTTGATGATATAGGTTTAGTTTCCTATTTCTTCTTTTTATTCATTGTTACAACATTGTTAAATATTTTAGTTTAATTTAATATCCAAATGCGATGGTTAAAAATCCAAATATAGCTTAAACTTATTATTTACAAATATATATATATATGACATTTTTATTTTATTGATGACCTTCAGAAATTGATTATCATATTTTGACATTTTGTATAAAATTCACTTCATCCATCTTTTTTTAAAGGAAAATAATAGTTTATTTAAGTTTAATAATTTTGAGTCTTCTCTCTTCAGTCTTTCCTCTTGATATCTTTGGAAAATAATAAAACAAAAAGTTTTTTTTATTTATTCCCTTTAAATATATGTTAGAGTACCGCTATTTTTTTAAAAAGTGTTATTCACAATATTATGTCAGGTATGAATTTGTTTATGTTATGTTTATGTCAGATCTGAACAGCCTTGTAAGGTTAACAAAGATGACTATTTTAATTCGTGCATCATTTTATATTCATGGTGTAACAATTTATTTTGATCTACTAATAAAATAGAACTTATATATTTGAAAAATATAACTGACAGAGATTCAAGCCAAGTACTTTATGTAAGAGAACAAAATTTACTCAATTTGCTAAATCAATGCATCAAATCTCTGAATTTCCCACACAATTCATTATTGTCCCGGATAAAAATTGTCTAAACTCTTCGAATAATAGTAGAACAAAAAACATACATTTACCTGAAATTAAGATGTTCATCCCAGGACTGAAAATAATTGTAGAAACAAGTGTAGAATTATTACTATTTCATTCTAAATAACTATTTATGTTAGCACATTTTCTTGAAAAGTTGGCTGTTTATTTGATGTTTTACGCTGCTGAACTAGTTGCTATCAAACCATTGACAAGACAATATAAAAGTACCGCAGTATAGATCAACTTGTATTCCTGTAATCACTTATTAGAGTAATATTAACAAAATATATAATCAATATATGACAAATTTACATGATAGAGATAGGAATCGATAGTTTTCTTCATTTGCTGGAACAAAGCTTTACAAAAAAAAAATATTTATATATATACAGCCACTCGTGTCAGAATATAATAGTTATATTTTTAATGTTGAGATATTGTACTTAATTATGTAAATTTACAATGAATGATAAAATATATTATAGAACAATAATGGAAATCAGGTTTCTTATTTAGGTTTTAGCTTAAAATGTTAGTGTGTGCATGTAATCGGATGTGCTTCTGTAGATACGATCTTTTTCCCATGTAAATTTATTAAAAATCACTATACAAAATATTTTAAAAATTGATTACGTGCAGTACATCAGTACTAAATAATAATGTTATTAAAGTGATGTTGAAATTGATCATCCCATTCCTTGTTATAATAAAATGTTATCAAGAATAGATATTTTCTCACGAAACGTGTCTCTCGGTATTTTATTTTAACACAAACGTTTTTTCCCTACTCCTGGTTTCATAAAAAACGGTACTTGAAACATTTTTAGAAACCAATTTTCCTTACTTTATTATAAATAAACTCCAGCATGCTAAGAAACATTATGAATATCCCGTTGTCATTGAAAGGAACTAGTAGTATTATATAAATATTTAAATGTGATATGGACGTACTCCTGGTGTTTTCCGATCAAATTAATAAAATATTAGTTTAGGAGCAGTCTAAGCTATTAAAACATAATTTTTACTTTCATCTTCGATATTAACCTTAAGACCTACATATAAAATAATACCGCTGGACAAAACTAGTTGTGCTTTTTATATAAATGGCCTTTACATTAAATTCCTTTCTCTTTGCCCTTTGTTCTCTTTTTCAGTTTTCAAATAAGATGACAAAATATAAACGACATTTGAAATGGTATTTGGATGGCATATAAACAAGTAAACATGAGCAAATTTTTAGTTTATCAACTAACGAATTTAAAATAATTTTAGAAGAATTGTTGAATATTGCTATAATACATTTGAAAATTCAATATGTTGGGTGATTATTTGTATATTTGTTGTTTTCTTCCCTCTCCCCCAACCCAACATGTAAGGGATCGTAATATTTTCCATCGCCCCCACCTCCCCTCTCTATCTTAGGTACTTTTTTTTTAAAGATTTAGTGAATTGAGTTATTTTAATCGTTTGGTTATTTTTAGACGTAAGGATGGGTAGCTAAGTAAGTGATATGAGAATTTAAAATATGTAATTGTAGCAAAATTAAGTGTAGCACATAAGCAAATGAATTGATATAATGGAAATTTTATAATAATTAATATATTTATTTTCTGGCTTTTTTTTTCTCCCCATAAAAATTGGTAAAACATCTTACGTAAGATAGATTCTTATCCCTTCCACACCGCATTTCCTAGTAAGAAAACGTAAGTAAATACTAAACCACCCCCCAAAAAATCTTTACATAATTTAAGAACGGCACGTTAGCAAAATTACCCCAAAAAATATTTACATAATTTAAGAACGGCACGTTAGCAAAATTACCATTCTCTAAAGTCAAAATTACTATTTTTAGATGAAAATCGGTGTATCTGATCTCATTGCCTGTTGCATTTTGAATTTCTCTAGTCATTCAATTAAGTAGAGACTTTATGTCTCCAAGTTTAGTTATTATTTTGTGTTGTGTAACCAGTTTAAAGGTGTTGTTTGTTTCCGTCAGTGGGTTGAGCAGCTAGTATTTCCACTGAGAGTACACATCTCCGTGTAAAGTCGAGAGGTCACCACCACTGTTTGAAATTGCATACAGCTTCCCTGCCAAGCAAAGTTGTTACACTAACGTGGTTTGGCTGTCACATTAAAATATTACATACCCTGAGTGCTTCTTATGGCTTATGTACACTTTGCCTAGCATTACTATTACTATTATTATTATTATTATTATTATTATTACTATGTAAGCCAACACCACCATATATATATATAAATAAATTACTCACCCCCAAACCGCCCACCCCCTCCTCGGTCTTAGGGCTATCCGAATACTTTTACTAGGTAGAGATCAAGGTCGAGGCAGGTAAGACAGTGAGGAAGAACACCTCAGTATAACCACCCGGGATTCGAACCTTAACCACTCGACTCTTGACACTCAGCCGATCTGACTAGATGTGTCTGACACCTATGTCCGCGCGCCTGCTGGTGTGTGTTACAGTGGTCTTACATGAATTAATACGATGTTCAAACTCTTTCGAAAGTGTTAACGCTGGCCTTGAACTTAAATAGAAAGTACGATAATAAATAAGATTGGAATGTTTATTTACCAAAGTAAGACACTCATTTTTTTTTGTCATTACTTTCATTTTTTTTTTCATTACTTTAAACACAAAGGTCATTAAATATATTTTAATATGAGGTGTGGGTCTAAGAAAGATTTAAGAGAAAATACGCCCACATTAGTGTGGGTAGAGGATCCCCGAAACTACAGTGATAAATCTCATGGAAAAGAAAAGTCACTCACTTTACTCGAAAGAGATTCTAACCTTGACCTACCCTGTCACAGGACAATCCAGTCTTTTGTGAGTCTGGCGTCTTAGACCACGGGATCAATGGAGTGGTTATTATTCAAATTTTAGCTACGCTTATGCGATAGGTAGGAGAAATGTAGAAATCAGTCTCTACTCGCATTTGCAGGGAGAGGAAGACACGATTTAGGATTCAAATCTCAACATTCCCATTACCGGCAAACCAGAATAGACGATCCTGATATCCATGTGCTCATCGATGGGATTTTTGTAGTTAAATTGTTATTCTTTATAAATTTATAAAAGTGTAAGGCGTAAGTTGTAAGAACACAGAGAGTGTGCTCATTGCATGCCAATTTTTAAGGCAGTGAAACTTTTCCATGCCAGTATTTTCTTGTAAAACGACGCGGGAGACGATTATAAAGTATTTATTTTCCTTACTCTCAGTTGTAATTAACGCCCATTAAGTTCCATATAAGTAAATCTGTCGGTTTGCGTGTGTTTTTTATAAGCTTCTCACGCCATAAAGAATTTCCGTCTATAGCACTTTCATGGAGCGTAGAGGTTTATATTTTATAGTGCTCTGCTCGTAAAGCATTTCAACCAAATAGGCCTATGATAGTCCCATAAAATAAATTCGCTTCAAACATTTTCTGATTGTAGTGACTACGATATTGTGTGGTCAATTGTACCATTTTAGAATTATTTAAGTCAAAATAAATACCATAATTAAAAGTGGTGAGTAGAATGTACTAAAATCTATTGTACTTTTAGGTAAGATCTTTACATGAATGTTTACCATTTAAGTTGTTGGGATGATTTGAAAAGGTACAGATATATTGTATATCCATCAAAACTTACTGTTGGATTTTATTATATTTTAGCTTTCAATATGCAACAACTACTCATTCCAATTTATAGTAAAATCATTAAATTCTTTGGGTTAATTATGTTTTAGAAGTTTTGTAAGAAAACTTAATTCCCTTATTTTTTCCTTTGCTCAAAAATAACTTGATGTTTATTCAAAGTGTTGAATACTCGGTTGAAGCCATCTTTTGATCGAACGCATCAGTCACACGAAAATACAGTACTTGAGCAACCAGACAGTTTCGAATGTATTCGATTAAACACATGGTAAATCTTGAGAGTAGATATTTTGAAAAGGCTTTGTTCGACTATAAGCATTCCTGATTTGTTTAACATAACAGTTTGCAATAATCTATCTTTAATATTGATAGTGATATTCGGTTGAGTGAAGTAAGCTTTAAAAATGTTTAAAATAACATTTATTGAGGTTTTCCTTTTACATTTTTTCAATCTATTGAATGTTCAGTTAATATCATATTTTGATCAAATGCTTGATGCTCTTGTTTTTAGAATCGCAATAATATTTAGCACGAATACAAAATATAAAATTTTTAACACACCAAAAATATGCCATTGTATTTTAAACCGACCTATGTGTAACATACAAATATCACACTTAAAATTTATATAACCGAATGAATAATAAACCAATCATAGCTTTGTATTAATCATAGCTATTTATCGTAAAAATAATGTGAAACGTTTTATTCATAGCCATGGTATATTATTTATATATTTTATTTTTGTTTCCTGTTTAGTTTTTTTTACGAATAATCAATAAATTATAGAACATATGAAGAGCTTAGAACAATACAATTCTATGCCACAAAATATGTATTCAGAGGAATAAATATCTAATGTTTTAAAATGTCAATAATTGATAATCCTGAATCATTCTAATTTTTCCCTAATTTGATGCAAACTTGGAACTTTAAGAAAAAATTACAAATAATCTTATAAAATCCATACAAGAAATTGTAGGATCCCAATTAAATATACTAGCTGTAACTGTCACAACTGTTGTGACATAGCACGTTACTGACCCAAGCGCTTCATGTATTCACACGTTCGTTTATTCTAATCATCTTAAATATTCTCGAAAACCAGAAACGATGGAATACATGTCAATTTAAAAATAATTATTTATGAATCTGGATTGTTATGAAAGTTTTATGAATAATGAAGCAATGACTATTGAGTATTTTGTTTGAAAAATAATATTGAGTAAGTGCATTATTATTGTATGTAATGTTGCGTTTCCTTTGTGAAAAGAGAGAGAGAAAGATAAAAAGAAAGAAATGGCAATGCAACTTACTCATAAATATACATACACTTTCAATCCTGGTGCCTTTGTCTCTCAAGGGGTCAAGTAGTTGACCTGACCTTGGAATGTAATTAAATAGGTCGCAAACCAAGTTGATGTGTTAATCAGAATTATTTTATATTCTTGTGATCAATAACTACATAACCTGTATTAATCACAAGATATTTATTGGTGGTATAATCAAATCTCACAGATAATGGTGGGCAGGACATGCAGCGCCAATGGGAGATTCTAGAACCTTGTTCAGGTACTGACTGCCAAACCCAATGGGAAGTGACTAATGAGAAGACCTAGGCGTAAATGGGAAGATAACATTATAATGTACCTAAAAGATCTAGGGTGTAATTAAGTGGACTGGGTAGAATCAGCTCAAGATAGAGATAGGTGGCGTACTTTTGTAAGTGGGTAAATTATCTTTCGAGTTCCTAATGCCATAGAGTAAGTAAGTGATATTTGCGATGATATCGAAATTAGAAAAAGGCATTGTTTTTGATTGCACAAATCTTCCCTTTCCCAACATTGATTTTATTTTTCAATAATAATAATAATAATAATAATAATAAAAATAATAATAATAATTGTTATTTTAATTATTATTTTTAATATGATATGGCTAGGTTTTCCACGCATTTAAAAAATTGAAATATCTATATATATGTTAATTTAAATAAATATTTTATCATGAAAGTAGATATTAGTGCGAACTCATTAGCATAATTAGGATTTGTTTTTAGAGAGGGTGAGCCTTTTTCTCATCAAAATTAAATCCTAAATGGATAGCTTGAAATTGTTGTACTCTAGATTGTGATTTGTATTGCTGAACGATCCCAAGCAATAACCTTTTTTATTGACCCTAAATATTCTCAGAAAAGCTCAAAGTGTCTTCATAAAACCTTGAGATTCCATTGCTAACAGCTGAGGTTTACTCACGTTCAGTATTTTGCTGGATTGTCCCGCATTGCATATTTTTGTCTGCCCGATTCCCCGACAGAGTTGGGAAGGGTAACATTAATTTTATTCAGGCTTAATCCATATAATTATCATGAAAAAGTTGTATCAAATAAATTAATTATACTTTTTTATAATCAAATGACTACTAAAAAACTTCAAAATAACCATGGAAAATTTCCTTATTTGGTTTTGGGAACTGTGGAAATTGTAGGAACACTTTTGTTTACATTTAAAAATAGTAGTTTTACCTTCAATAATTACACTGTGACCATATTTTATAAGCTACACCATAGTGTAATTAAGAAAGGAAATCTTGGTGACTTTCAGGGTGAATAGAAGGCGTCTATAGAAAGAAGTCACCTGCGATGATTACAAATACTGTCGAGCCATCGGCCATTATGATGTTTGGTTTCTTGAAACGTCCTGTACCTTTTCACTCTGTTACTTGAAATTTTGAAGTAATGATGGCTCTCAGAAAATTTGCTTGAAATTATCATTGTCTTAATCATAAATATGAATCTACTTAGTGTGTGCTTTTAATTTATGTTAGCACCCATTAAAATAAATAAATAGGAACTTCTGAGTCGCATAAAATCATTATTGGGTCTTCAGTAGATCAATATATGTACTTCATCTTGCAGATTTGCGTTGTAGTAGGCGGAGTGTTTATTTTAATTAATATATTTTAATCTTAATATGTAATAGAGTTAATTTGTAAAGTATCTCACGCAATATTCTTCCTTATAGAGTTATGTTTTGCAGTAAAAAGTTAAAATTTTATAATCAAAAACTTTATTTCTGTTTATTTGTGCGTTTATAGATTTTTTTTTATCTTCAATGAATTCAAAATGATCTAAAAATAATCAACTTCATTGTGACTCGACAAACGTCACTCATATTTGAGTCTCTTAAAATGTATTTCATACTTATTTTCAAAAGTTTCCTAATTGGCACCTGGATCAATAATTGATTGACAAACTATTATACATCAAAAGAAGGTAAATGCTTTCTTCATATAAACATATTGATAAGATGTAGTAGCTAGGGAATAAATTTGTTGAAAACCGAGATAATTCTTAAAGACATATTTTTTTTCTGTTTGAGCTGTAGAGGATAAATATAATTTAAAAAATATTTGTCGGGTCACTTCTTTGTGGATGTTCCCTTCCCCTCGCTACCTTTCAGTTCATTAACAAAAGAGTAATAAAATACTGTTTAGTTCTTCTTCTAATGCTTCTTTTGAGATTTATCTTTGTGGTTCACAAATACAATTTCAAGCTTCCTAAATTTTGCTGTCCCAACCCTTTCGCAAACATAGTTATTATAGGCCATTAAATGTTGAACAAGGATAACATTTTGCGAAGAGGCCCAATTATATTCCTTTTTCTGAAAACTAAGTTATGAGGAATGTATAAATGCAATAAGAGTTTCTTGTATCTTGAAACAATGAGAATAGAGTGTTTTTGTTGGTTATAGAGAAATATGTATATTAGTTAATTTTTTGTTGTTGCAAAAGATTTATAATTTGTTTGGACATAAATTGGTTGAAAGCTTTATTTTCTTGTCTTCGATTTACATATAACAGGAATGAATACTTTTATGACTACAAACGTTCAAGGTGGTTTAAAATCATTGTTTTAGTTGCAATTAAAATATTTTTATTGACTGTTTTCAGTTTCTCTATTTGTCATGATTATGACTTAATTGCATGAGATATAAGTTTAGTTTAGCATAAATGTTTTATCAACCAGCGTTATGAACACTTAGACAAATTATTAAGGCAATATTTTGCCTTTTTTATTTGCTTTTTTTAAAATTCTATTTCACTGTCCTGACAAAACCTCTGACTAAACATAAAACCTTAATATCTATCAATTTGTATATTCAAGCTACGATCTTAATCCTGACTAAGATTTTATCTATCACTCCCGATTATGTTATTAAACATTGTAAAACAGTAGTGATATATAAGTAAATATTTAAGGTATTATCTTCATCCAGGTTAGAGTTGATTTGGCCTTGTGACTAAACAGAATACAACAATGATGATCAAAGCGTGTCTTCAAGCTATTATTTTCTTCTTGGTTAGAATATTTTGATTGGGCTTTTTTGATTAAATAGAATAAATAACAATCAAATAATTGTAAAATCAATGTTCAATCTTCAACTCCAACAATGCATTTTGAATAATTCGTTTGTCTCCTGATGTTTGTAGAATTCAACCATTCTTAATAATGACTATAAAAAAGCTATTAACGTATATATATTAAATTTGACTGACATATTATTAGGTTTTGCTTGTTTTAGTAAAAATAAATATTATTATTAAATATGAATTTCAGTGTGTTTAGCTATTTTAACCAACACCAACATATTTTTATTAAAATCAATTAGTACTTTGATAATCGAAAACGTGAACACATACAAATTGTATTTGAATATATTTGATTTGTTTTAACTAAAAAGATTTGGAGCTTAAAATAACCCGTACAGGTATTTTACATATAGGTATGTATTAATTATTTCAGTTAAATATATATTACAACATTCAATGTTACTTGAAACAGAATTTCAGTAGATTTTTATCAAATACCTAATTTCTGAGTTTTGAGTGAGAAAAGTGATCATTTTTTCCATGCTTTTTCTCCATACCAGTTGTCGTTTTTTCTCTTTTACATACAAAAGATAATTTCAAATATATAATTATCAACATTGCTTTCTAATGTTCTTTGCTACGAAACGGTAGTTCTGAAAGGCTGTGGTCTAGTAGCCATATAAATCCAGGTTATATGTTGCTCGGCCAGTTTTTAGATTTTTAGCATTTACAAGAACATGACATTCCACACTGAGCAGTTTTGAACAACCAATGTCGAACTATGGTTGTATATTTATTTAATATAATTATTTTTCACCCAATATTATTATATAGTCGCTCTTCAGTTGTTTTTTTTAAACTTTCTTTGACTTATCTGAAATTATTATTTTATTATTTGTTAATAACTTTGTTGTTGCTGTTTTTTTTATTATATGATTGCCGATAAGTTAGAAAATTGTAGAGTCATTTTACAATAATTTTAGTAATGTTGTTAGCCCTGAACTCTTGAATAAAGTTAAAGAACAAACTAAGCAACTTTTTTTAATCGATGAAAGTTTTTTAATGTTCAGATGCCAACTTATGAAGTATTTTTGACACATAATAAACACTAAAGAAAATGACCGACACAGTTTGATTTTGAAACTCTCCAGGCATCTTCAATCACTTTTAGATTTTTCAAAAAACATTTTCAAACATATTAGGACATACCTACTTTTAGCACATTGTTTTAAGAGTAAAAACTTGTTAATTTTTGTCGCTAAGATGCTGCTGGTACAGAAGAGATTCAGTTTTAAATTTAACTTGATTTCAAAATCACTCAGAAATAAATAAGTTGCCCAGAATATTAATTTTTAAATACAATTATTTTGACAAATAAAGTTATAAAACGAAGAAAAAATATAATTTTTACGAAGACCATCTCAGTTCTGTCCTTTAAAATTTAAGAATGATTTTATACTTTAGAATATTCCAAACAATTTTTGTAAAGTCAAATTTTTTACTTTTTTATCAGTAGAAAAATAATATATTTGAATACTTTCCTTTTAAAGTGACACGATTGCAACATTACACGTATTTTTAAATTACGACACAATTGCAATATTTTTAGCTGAAGAGTTGTTGAGTTGGCAATCATTTTCAAGTCAAGCCTTAGCTTTCATTTTCAATCACACGCGAAGAAAAATGGGTTTAGTTAATTATCCGACGCTATCAGTAGTTGCAAAACATTTAGAAAAAAAATGCACTTTTCTATTGATACATATATGCTATTTCATATCTTCTAATTATTTTAAATACGTCGATTTGTTACAATTTTTCTTGGTTGCATTGAAGAGTACTTGTGTATATTCCAAGAGTGACATATTGTCATATAGGCCTGCATGCCTCGCGATGCACTTTAAAAATGCATACATATATTTTGTATAGTATTTTTATCTAACCATCTCGCCTTCTTCATATATAAGAATGAAATAGAATACAGTTTTCTAATATATAGGTTTTTTTAGAGTATTAAGTTCAACGCTAAATTTTAGTACATAATAGGTAAAGAGTTTCTTGAAACAGCATTTTATAAATTTATCTATATTTTTCCTTTTTGTTAGAGATATTTTCTTTTGGTAGGCATCACAGTCATCTTGAGTTTGACCCAGATCGGGTGAGAGCTGTAAATATTAATGAAAGGAGAAAACTGAAGTAAAAGAGACATACACTTTTTTTCATTTTTTAGCATTTATTCTTATAAGATTATAAGCGAAGTTGAGTTTGACGTTTATCAGTTATATCTAATATTCTAAAGATTTTTTTCAGTTCAACAACAAACGCTCCATATTATTTTCCTCACTTGTTTGAAATGTATCTTAATATTTTGTTTTAGACACATGAGCATCTTTGCTTCATGTTTCATGTTAGGCTAGAAGATAAAAATCAAAATTATACAAACATATTGTTGTCAATAAATAATAATTACTTTATTAATTAAGTGTTCTGTACATCGGCAGATTCAATGACTTGTCCAATTATAGCGTTCCAGCATGTCCTACCAACGGTTTTCTTTTTTGAATCCTGAATTTCTTCTTTCTTTGTTTGAGGTAATCCATAAGTTGCACTCGTTATATTCTTAGTCGCCTTTTTCCTTTGACTTTGCCTTCCAAGATATCACTTACAAATTTATTAAGAATTGAAATTGCCGTTTGTAGGTAATGAGATTGAGTGATTTTTTTTTTAAATTTAAATTTGTAAAATTCTCTAACATTTCCTGAAACACTTTAATTTTTTATTGAATTAAAAAATTATTTAAATTTTATCTTTTTCTGGAAAACCCAATAAAATTGTGCAAATGTTTACTTTAACGCAATTAGTCATGTGGGTACGTGTGTAATTATTTTATAGTGCAACTATTGCATACAGTTCGTTGATAAATGCATGTAGTTAAATTAAAGTTACAAAACTGGTTATATTTTGTGTAAAAATTATCAAACTATCATTATTTTTCAAATTCACTTCGGTTCACTCTTCCAGACAGTACGATTCATATCTAAGCTGTATGAAGCAATTAAATTACCTTTTTCAATATATTTATTTTCGGACAAAAATAACCTTTAATCTATTGTTATCTTAGATATCGAATGTAAAATTACATTTAATAGGCATTTAAATTCAGCACTAACCAAAAATCTAAAACATGTTTTTAATTCAACAACTTACTGGTGATATATATTTTAAAACACTTTTAATAAAATAAACCACTTTTAGACAATCAAGAATTATGTCGCAACCGGTAATTTACAGTGTAAAATTGTATTTGAAACTGGTAAAAATTTAAAAATTAATATAATTATATTTTGCTTTGTAAAACAAAATTAATGTGGGTAACTCATTTGGAGAAAATATCAAGGAGGCCTATGTTTTGGCATACATATTTATTTCCAACTCATTAAAATATTTGTTTGTAAAATATACCATTGGTATTTTCTTTATTTATTATAAATATAATAATAATATGAAAGTATATTTTCAAATATTTAATAAAAATACGCGGTTGTAATTTCAATGTTATCATAAAATTAAAAATTAAAAATTAAAAGAATATATTATTTCTTCAGTTTTCAAAGTAAATTTGTAGAAATAAGTTTTAATATCTTCTAAGTTTACTTATCATGTATGAATTAAATAATTTCTAAGAATAAAACACTTAATTTTCATCAGTTATGTAAACTTTTATGATAGCATCTAAGAACACACATATACTTTGGATTAAACCATTTCTATTGGAAACATTTCAATATAATTATATTTTGCGAGGGATTATTGGCAATTCCTTACTTTAATATTAAAAATGTATTATTGTGAATTGATAAACTTCTTCGTGTATATGGCAAACTTAATTCATCCGGTTTTCTTAAAACTTAAACTATGTTATCTTTTATAACATTTTTCAACTATTTATTTTATACGTGTGATTGATTTTAATTAAAAATCTTTTGTTTCAATCGTTAAATAGTTTTTTGATCAATGATTGGTTGTAAGAAATGAATTTTGAATATTCAAATTTATTATTTAGTTAATGTATCATTGAAAATTAGATTTTAAGAAATATGTTTTTTGAATTTAAATTTCTTCATCTCAAATTTTTCTTAATCTTGTTAACTCGTATTTGAATTAAAAACCAATATATTTTGTTTCATATGACTTTTTGAAGTATGCCTTTTCTTGAAATATTTAACTCAATTTTTTTTTATCATTTATCTTGAAATATATTTAAGAAATATTTGGTTTGTTATGTATGTACTTAAAATTTCCTCAAAAAATTTTAAATTTATTATCTTTGAATAATCGTTAGCATTGATTTGTTTCCGAAAGATTTTTGAGACTAAATTGTGGGATATTAGTATTTTTTTCCCTTTGTTGAGAGTTAAAGGTTTCACGTCCAATAGCGCTCACCGCACCGGGCAAGTTACCCACCCTGATGGATGCGGTTGTAAGCCTCCTCTACATCACAGTGCGCGTCGTTGAGTATGACCAATAGCAATGGTAGCATGTCCACATGATAGTTGAACATGTTGAGAAGAGAGTACACGCTACCCATCATGGTCTCCACGCTCATACCTGAAACAATACAAAACATGTTTTAATACAATGGCGGACTAAACAACAAACAAAAACTATGTTTAAAGAAACAGGTGGAGTCTGAATTAAACACAAACAATATCTTAGAAAACAGACTAAGGGCCAGTTTCATAGTCAAATTTAGTACGCCTCAAGTGCGGCGCTACACTAAGTACATGACGACACCTACCTAAACTCGAATGGAATGGGCCGTTCTCTCATAGGAAACTGGCCCATTCCATTCTGGTTTAGGTAGGTGTCGTCATGTACTTAGTGTAGCGCCGCACTTGAGGCGTACTAAATTTGACTATGAAACTGGCCCTATGAAACTGGCCCTAAGTCTGAATATTTGCACAAACAATTTATTAGAAAATAGACTAAGTCTGAATAATAAAACTAGAGTTGTCTTATAAAACAGACAGTCGGAATATAAACACAATGTCTTAAAAAACTGCTGGAGTCTAAATACAACTATAAAGAACGTATAAGAAAACTGGGTAAAGTCTAATTAAAAACCACATTAGTCAAATAATAGATTGCAATTACAAACAAAACAATTTCTCAATAAATTAGTGGATTTGAACAACACACTAAACCGATATCAGTAAAATATCAGATTGCGACAACAAAGAGTATTTCCTAAAAAATTAATCACATGAGTACAACAGAAAATTATAGGATGATCAAGCAGAGATTCAAACCTACTTGTCGGCAACACGCAAGTCCATTACGAACCTCACATATAGGACCGCGTGACAACCGGTATGGCTGTATTCAAATAAGACCCGTATAAATAAAAGCTGTCTTTGATTTAAAAAAATCAGAATGGCTATACTTATATTTTCGGTATTAGGCCATTGATGTGAAAAAAAAAAGGCATTAGATACTCTACTGTCACTCAAAATGTTTAGACGGTGGTGTGCTAAAATTTGTTTTCCAGGCATACTGTAATAATTTGTTTACAAAACTAAATGCACTGTTTAGTCTATGTGTATTTCTACAGAATCTAGGATAACATGTGTGCATCTCAGTACATGAGAATAACATCACTTTAAAAAAAAACTACAAATTAAAACTTAAAAAGAAGCATAAACTCGGACATGTGGCGTACATAATGTTTACATAAGAGATAACACTGTCGTTCAAGCGCAATTACTCAAACAAAACATGTGACATCACACAGAAATAGCACGGCCACCATAAAAATATCACAAAAAATAATTTTAAAAATTAGCACAAAAGTTTAACTTAAAAAAATGTGGTAGGTATCTAAATTTCAATTTTTAAATGTAGAGATTAAATCGTGATAGTACTTAAAACAAAATTGACCTTGGGTCATGTGACAACAATCCCGCATCAATCTAATACCATATGTATATATATATATTTATAATTGGTTAGCCAGACTTAAAAACTCGTTTAACAGCTTACATAAAGCAATAGTATTTGTTTAGCACTCACTTCACACCCAAACTTTGTTTAATGGGGTGCGGAACGTAGAAAATAACCTAGTCTATATGACAGTACGTCTAAAACCACATCTCACGCCCTACCTAGCACCTAGATATTCTTTACATTAAATGGACAGCAGGAAACAAAATAACTTAACCTAGAACAGCACCTACGTTAGATCTTAAACATCCAACACTAGTACCTGGATATTTACTTATCAGATAGCAGGACTTACAAACTAGCTTAACCTAGGACATTATAGTCTAATAAGTACTACACAGCCAGCATGATCTCCTGGATACTTACTGGTCGGGTAGCAGTACTCTTAAAATAGCTACACTTGTTAGACTGTCCTACCATATAAACCCCCTGACGGCTCCATTGTCCTACGTCTATAGTTCTATCAATTACCCATTCAGACCTTGTTCGTCCTTTATATTTCACACGGTGTCGAAAAGATCGAAAGTAATAATTAAAAAAAAATTTGGGACTATGTAAGGTTCCCAACACGAGGCTGGAAGAGGCTTGGAAAGGAGGCGGTGGGAAGATTAAACTAAATACGACCCTTTTTCTAGACGTCGCTGTCGAGGCGTGCTTCCTGCGTCTCATTCAGACTCCTGATTGGTGAAGATGCCATTGATAGGATGCCCCACACCGGAAGCTTTCCAGGGGGTGGAAGGTTGAGGAAAGAAGGGTAGCTTACATATACGCTTTGACACATGTTTTTACGTCCTTGACGCCCTACCTTAATTAAGGGTAGCGTAAGATTGATTTCAACTTTAATACTCCATAAAGACAGGCGATGTTTTTGTTCTTAATTTGGTAGAGAGAATTATGTTCAAATATTAATGGTAACTATCAGAAAATGGCCACAAATTTATTACTACTAAAAATACGATATTTCACATGGAAATTGGTTTCATTCTTGTTTTGAGAATGTGGCATCGTTGCAATATTTAACTCTACGATGCATTATTTCAAACTATTGTTCACGCTAAAATAAAGCCGAAATATTCCAAACGGGATCATTTTCTTCGCTAGCCCTATAGTCTGAGTTTAATCAATATAATTTTTTTTTTTGTGAAAATGTGGCAATAGCTCATTTTCAACTAATTTTTAAGCACATTGGTGGAGTTATTAGACTAGGCTTGTTGTAAAAAGGCTTTAGAATTAGCCTTTCTCCAACTAATACAGTAATTTTTTGATAGGCTCACAACAGAAAATTTTAAGATATTTAGAGCTAGCAGCGATATGTTATCTTTACCTTGAGATAAGAATTGTCAAAGTTTTATTTCTCCTCTTTCATATATACCTGACAAAGGAGGGTTGTAGGGAAAGGGCAAAAGGTAGTATAAACGTAGACAGAATAGACAAATAGTTCCATAAAACAACACAAAGCATTATATTTTAAGCCGTGTGGCCTAACAGCGATTGATACTTTCTCGATCACCTAGGAGGTAACCTTAAGGGGTCTCGGGGAACCTCAGGGTGTTGAGGAGCACACATTGAGACACGTTGGGCTAGACTTGAGCGTGAGCAGCGTGTAGCACAAAATATTCACCAAATCATGTAGCTGTTAGTCCGTTGTGCCGCCAGTCTCCCAATGCCACAACCCGGGTTTCATTTTGTTTCCACCACCGCCGTCTCGTCCAGTGCACCAAGTAACGAGCTCAGTCATGTGTACACACGTGTCTGTGTGTGCCTGTGCGTGAGGGGCATGGAGAGGGGGGATAATAAACGACATGTTTCTAGTGGGTACCTCCCACTGACCCTCTGCACTTTCATTGGACGAGGACTTCCTCCCTCTTCCCCCTGCCCGTGCTACAAATTACATACAGACGGGATTATTGTATTTCATCAGAGTAGCAACAAACTGTTTGGGCTATCTAATCACTGTACTTGGTACATTCTTGTCCACAATCGTATTGTATCTATTACAAGCAGTAGTGCTTGAAAAAGCTATCAATAAAATGCCCTCTAAGCTAATGGAAAACTTATATTTTGTGTTAGTTATCATTTTAAAGTCCTCTGCACTAGTGTTCTTATTTATTATCGTTGCCATAATAATATTGCACTGGTGAGTTTATAGGTTTTTTTATATGCCCTTTAGTTTGTTAAAGTCATGGCCCCCACATCCTGAAGCGGGTCCTCAAGCCAGAATCTATGGCAGGCCCCCTATCTACCGGTAAGGTTAAGGGCATCGTGATGTTCTACAGTATTTAGGGTAAATTAAGTTAGTTTTAATGATTACACAAGATTAATATTTGTATTTATTAAAAAAAACATAGGGATTTAAATAATAATAGCTTACAATAATGTCAAAAATTAGCTAAAGGTATATTTTCTAGCTTTGGTCGAGGCAAATTTTTCAATAACTTCAGTAAGATCAACTTGCTTAGCTAAATTATTTTCGATACACAAAATTGCTAGGTGTATATGTCGTTCTCAACCAGTTGTGCTTCTTTTACATGTTTTCAATTCATTTACCAGTCTGCTGAACGATCTTTAAACTGAAGAAACAGTAACTGGTTTAATGGCAAGGCAGTTATTGACAAATATACTTTAGAGTTTTTTGTCGTAAATTGCGTACATGCGTTTATAGTGTTTCTTTCAGTGCCGAAAACTGTCTTATAAATACTTTTAGGGTGATTTAAGGTGAAGTATTTCATTATTCAGTAAGCCTTCTGATATATCTTTTTCATAATTATAAGTTTTGCTGCTTTTGCAGTAAGTTGATAATTGTCTTAGTTCTGGAAGTTCAAAATGGGTGAGAATAATTCACATATGGTATCTGCTACTTTAAATCTTGTCTTTAAATCATTGATAATAAAAGCCAATACTGGCTAAACGATATAAATTCTTAAATATTTTCAGAATCTTTATAAGTTTTTCGGTTTTCGGGAAATTGAGGTTGCACTTCTACTGCTTCAGCAACTACTTTTGCCTCTTGAACAACACTTACCAATAATTCATGTAAATTGCAGCCTCTCTTGCACTAAGTCACTTATATGTGTGGTCTCGACATCGAGGGATATTCCTTTACTTTGTGTGACAACGTTTTTGTTAATGCTTGCTAGTATTTTGTGCCAAAGTACTGTCATTAACAGACCTTTATAAGAATGGTTACGTTCAGACATACTACTTCCTGGAGTGATAGTTAACAGTTTTTGCCCCCCTTAATCCCGGGCCCTGGCTAGAGCCCTGTCAGCCCCCCTCCCCTTGTGGGGGTCATGGTATACGTTATCATTAAAGTCATATCTACCCTAATGTTACTATAGGTTATCGTTGCCATTCTCCCTGTAATAGTGATTTGATAATAAATAATTTCACTTCTCTTTGAACTAGTAATTTTTTTTTAAATTTACTAATGAGCCACAAATATTTTAATGAACTATTTAGAATTAATTTTTTTGTGAGCATATCAATAACTACTCAGAATATCTAACGTGAGGAAACAAGTAAGTTGGTTAAGAAATGAAGCAACATTTGCCTTCTAAAAACCATGGGAAATCATATTGCGAGTAAATAAATCACCCGATGGCTCCAATGAATCAGGAGGCTTCCATTACACCAAAAGCAATACAAATGGTTTAGAGGGAATCAGGGGTGGACTGGCAGATTCCAAGCAGTCCGGGAATGTGATGGCTCTTTGCATATACCAATGAAGCTATGTTTCAGTGTAAGCTGAAGTATTGAGATGAAGTATTCATAAATCTTTATTACTAGTTAATTTAATCCCAAGGCCATTTCAAAATAGTATGATTTTGGTAGGAAGAACAGTATAAGTTAGTTACTAGAGTTACTAGAACAATTTTAATATATCAATGGATCAAGTCATGTTATCTAAAGCTGTCAATTTTGATAAATATTATCAATAACTATAAAATAACACAAATAATAAAATTAAATTTTATCAATGTTGGCTGCAAATAAACATGTTAGAATTTTATCTACTGTTCTTCCAACCAAAATCAGGATACACATTATAAATTATCAGTTTCTTCTTTCTACTGACATGAGCAAAAATGATTCTGAGTTCTTAGACAAAAATTGTGTGTCTTTTTTATAGGTTTAAGTTTGTAAAATTATCCTCCCCTCGTTTTTTGTGTAAATCACTAAACATGGTTGTAAGCTTCTCTTATTCAATTGTTTATAAACAACACCTAGTAACATCCAGAGGGATGGTTTTACATTTAATACCAGCATGTATTTTCACGATGTATTGTGAATACTTCAAAATTACTCCCTGGTAATTTTGATTAAAATTTAATAAAAAGATTATTTAGAATTGAATGAATATATTTATTTTAATTTAAATAGTTGTGTCAACCCAAATCAAATCACCCCACAATTTTGGATTTTATTATATTGATTTTCTAATTTATTTTTTTGGTCAACTACCAGATAAAAGAACGAAATTATTTTGGATTTTTGTTTAGAAAATGGTTTTTTTAATTTAAATTAACAATAGGACCTACCTATTACTCCTCTATTTGTTAAATTATTATTATTATTATTATTATTATCATCATTATTGAATAATAATACTAGGTGATTTTAACTGCCCCAAAATTGATTGGAAATATCATCATGCTCAGAGAATTTCGCATTTCTACATTAGATTAAAAGCTACTCAAATCCTTGCTTCGACTAACATATTAGGATTAGAACAACTGAATCTGATAGTGACACTAACCTCCTTGACCTATTTTTTACTAATTTTCACTACCCCTTAGTAACTTATAGCTCTCATTCAATAGTGAATAATGATTCAGCTCATCCGCGCTTATTGATTTCACTTGATGTACCTACTACTACTAAAATTAATGACACCCCCACCAAGTGGCGGCTCGTAGCTAAAATTAGTGGGGGTGCTGCTAACACGGGAAGCAAAACAATGAATTTTTTACTTCACACGCAAAGCCAACTTTTCCGTTGGTACCATTCAGAATTAAAGCTACGAATATATTTCTTGTTGTCACTTTGGCTTGGCTGATATATTAAAATATCAGGTGTTTAACGACCTCTTTTCTTAACTGTAACTTTCTCATGGAGCGATAGCTGTGAAAAATTAAGCTGTTGAAGTTCACTTAAAGTTACAGAACTTATTTCTTGGGGATGCAAAGCCATGGTTATTAAAGTTTTTTGTTAAATAAAGGAACTGAAAAAAATTAATCAAATAGACTAGCTGGAAGAAGAATAATTATCTAATTCTACACTCTTCTACACTTTATCACATTCAAGAATATGGTACAAGGTTTTTAAGCACAGCACATGCTGAGTAAAAAAAACTTCCTTCCACCACCACGCCAGAGCCGGCACTGTGAGAGCAACAGTGCTCTCTCTACCTGGCAGTCCTGCATTCCTCCCCACCCCCCTCCTATGTGCGCAAACTGGGGGATGTCTACTGAAGTACTGACATCAAGCTTAAGGAATATATAATGTAGTACAAAAATAAATAAAGAATTAAAGTAAAAAGGACTCATTATATTAAATGTTATCGATCATATCAAGTGTAAATAGGGGGTGCTGCAGTTCCGCAGTGCTATACACAAGCCGCCACTGCTCCCACCACATATAGTGACTATGCATGCAGTGATTACCTTAATATTTACAATGACCTGGCCACTGCTGATTGGTCTTGTGTTTATTCTACTACGAATGTTAATTTGGCTGTAATTAAGTCTACCAATTTAGTCTAAAGGAAAATCAAAACACATATTTCTCAAATTACTCTTCTTAATTCATCCAAATATCCAGAGTGGTTTTCTTCTACTCTTAAATACGATAATAGGAAATAATGCATTTAGTTTTTCAAAAAGTTTAAACTAACAAATGGTGTAATCTATTCACATTTTTTTCACTTTCATAAATAAGTTAAAGCTGCTTTGATTATAGACAGAGCCAAATGGATAAACTCAATAGAAAATAGTATTAAATGCAAACCCAAAGAATTTTGAAAATTTGTTAAAAATAATTGTGTGAATAAAGTTTCCCCGTCTAATCTAGAAATTAATGGCAAAATTATGGCTGATCCTTTATTAATTGCTAATGAGTTGGGATCTACTTTCATTCCGTTTATAATTCAGCCTTTCCTGCCTTACCCTGCCACGTTATTGAAACTATTGACCCTTGTATCCATGCCACATTATACCCTTGGATGTTGCTAATGCTATAAAAAAAAATTAGTTCTTCTAGATGTGCTGGAACAGATGGAATTCCAAGTTTTATTGTTAAAGGCTGTGCCAGCATTTTCAGCCCTTTGTTAGCCTATATCTTTAACATTATCCTGTCAATTGAAACTTTTCCTCTTACATATAAACAATCTGTTGTCATACCTATTTATAAAAAAAAAAAAATAGGTAAAAACAAATGTTTGTAATTATAGACCAATTTCTCTCTTAAACACTTTCTCCAAGGTATTCGAGAAAATTATACATGAGCATACTTTCCACCACCTTAAAAATAATCTTTCAGATAATCAACATGGCTTTATAAAAAACAAATCTACTGTCACTAATTTAGTAGAATTTCTTGGGCATGTTGCCCCTCAAGTCTCTACCCAAGGTCAGGTTGATGCTATTTATTTTGACCAAAGTAAGTCATTTCACTTATGTCAGCATAGTATTAATCTCTCTAAACTTGGTAGTTTTTGGCCTTTCTCACTCATATGCAAATTGGTTCAGCAGTTATTTGCATGAAAGATCATTCACTATTAAAATAGATTCACACACCTCAAATACTCTTTTAGCCTCTTTTGTAATACCACAGGGTTCTAATTTAGGTCCTCTTCTCTTTAATATGTTTATTGATGACATTGGTAAATATTTGAACTCATCTAGTTATTTACTTTTTGCTGATGATGTAATATCATTTACAATTTTCAAATCAATCGGCGATTGTATAGATTATGATGTAAATTATATTCTACAATGGTCTTTGGAAAATGGAATATCTATTAATAAATCTAAGACCAAATCTATATCTGGTACTAGTAAAACTAATCCTTTCTTTTTTACCTAAAAAACTCAGAGTTATTTAAGGAAATCCCATATCAATAATTTATCATGTAGAGGTTCTGCCTATAATATTTAAATTTACAATATTATGATCTATTTATTGCATATTGTTACTGCTTGTAACCATTCTTTAGCCATTTGTTATTATTGCTATTTTTTATTCTTGTCATTATTAATTACTATTTTTTTCGGAAATATTCAACAATATGTAAAATTATTTAGATATTATTGCTTATCTTATTTTCTCGTGTAAATATTTATATTAATAAGGTATTTGTGTATTTTTCAGTTATGGCCTGTTATAGGTCTTACGACTGTTGGCCAGCACTGTAATAAAGTAAACTGAAATTGAAATTATTATTATTATTATTATTATTAAGTGTTCTGTTTTATGAGCAGGCTATTCTTTTTGTCAGTGAACTTAGAACACCAATATGCCCTGTCCTCTATCTAATATTTCAATCCTTGTTCTTCCTAAGCTCCTCTTTTCCCTCATCCTTTCCTTCCATGACGTCGTGCAGAAGTCAGTTCCTCCTAAGGACGTGTCCGATCCAGTATGATTTGTACCAAAGAATCACATTTAAAATGGTTCTCCTCTCACACACTATGTTTAGGACTTCATTTGTGTTAAATAATACAAGTAAATATACCTCACTTTTGTTTATAGATATACTGAAAGTATATAATCAATTTAAACATATATTTTAAACACGTTTTTATGCTAAAGCAACCTGAATATCAATTATTATTTATAAATTATAAAATAAAACCAATGACATATTTTCACAACCTTTTAAGATCCAATCATTCGCAAGAAAAATTGCAATTAAATCGATTTGCTAGCACCTCTTGAGCTAACTTTTTTTTTAGATGAAACTCATCAAATTCAATAGATTATTGGGCGCAGTAGCTAATGAATAGAGAATATGAACTAGGTCATCATTTATCCCACATGCTGCTCTCAATTGGTCTCCATATAGTTTCAAATCCTGTTGGTGGCAGGATGAATAGAACAAACGGAACCCTTTTTGGTTTGTTTTGAGGCTGTAATGTTGCTGTACATAAATAGCCATAGCTCATTCCGGCACTAAAAGGACGTTACATTGCACATCCTAATAAATAGGTTCTCAAACACCTATCATCTGTAGTTATAAACATTATTAAAAAAAAGTTTTACACAACGATCTGGATCGGAATTCAGAACCTTGTAAAGAAGCTGCTTTTCCTTAGTGAATATTTCCCATGTTTTGTCTGTATTAGACGCCTTGTAAAAATACGATGACATATTTCAAATTAAAAAAAATGTTTTGCAGTTGTCAAATGTATGTCCCCTCTATGCCTACTTATTAATTGGTGGACCATTGTACTAATCAAAAACTCTACTAGCTCTTTTTAAACGTGAAGAACCAATGCTAGCATTTTATTACACATCCCTACATTATTAGTTATTCTTTATGACCACATAAAACTATGAAGCAATAACCTGCCATCAATTGTGTAGCTTGTATATTCTGGTGTGCCATCCACGCACACTATTTCAGAGTAGAAAATTAATCTTAAGACATACTTTTGAGGTATCTTCTAAGAAACGTCGTCAAATAAAACAGGAAGCCAGATAGTAGTGAGTTCATATAGTAGGCTATTAAATTATTTCCTGCCTTCCACAAGATAATCATGATGAACAGTTAAAGTGTGATGACTTCAAAAACTTTATTTTTAATGGTGTATTCTATGTATCCGTGGCTTTCTTTCCCATTTATACAACTTTGTCACAATTAATAATGTTATCTGCTACCATATGTATTGAAAGAGACCTAAGTTAACAATCTGAGCTTTGTGGAAAGGGATAATAGTTCTCAAACCAGTTCAATAATCTATTTTACTCTCTATTATTCTGCGCTTGGTGACTGACTTTCAGGCTTGGTGACTGACTTTCAGATCTAACGGCTGTGATGTGTAAAGAACCCTGTTTTCACAAAACTCCACTCATTGATGAAAAAATTGATCCAGTCTGAAAGAGTTTTTGTGAGATACCCCTTCTATGAGTGTGGTCCTCGGATCTTTTCGCTTAGCGCATTAGTCCCTATGAATTTGCGATATATGTAGAGGCTCCCCATAAAAATATATCACGGTGGTGGATGAACTATCAACTCTTTCAAAGGCATATTCCATCTGTTGCAAGTACAGCCTGCGGGACTAGGTATTGGGAAGATGTTCCAATGCACATCAACTAATCATTTGTTTGACATTTTTTGTTGGGCTCCCTGCAGATATGTATTTCTTAAGTGCAGTCGTGTTAAAGTTTCAACATACATTGTACATGTAAACATACATTTTTGCATCAGGTCATTCCTTTCACCCTTCACTTGAGAAAGTTCATCTTTCAGGACATTTTCATGCAGATACATAATTTCTTGTGCATGGCCCAAAATACATTATTTATTATATATCAATGATTTGCGCATAAGAGCTAGTGTGTTCTAATAGCACAAGGATATGCATGGTCGCAGAAAATGGGGGCAGTTGTCTTGGCATAAACTTTGTTGTTGCTCAAAGCTATTTGATGTCACTGAAAGATTTTAGATTACCAATAACCCACAGGTACGACATGAAGAGATGTAACCCAGTCTTGTTTTGAGCCTCGATCTCCTTGTCATTAGCATACCAAACAAGAATATATTGATGTTAGATTCGCGTTTTTACCGATGCCCTTTGTTATCTCTGTACTGTTGAACACAAAATTCAAATAGGTTTTTTTCTGTCTAACTTTATTGCAAAGGAGAAATTTCAAACTCAAAACCAAGAATAAATCTTAATGCCGAGTCGAAAGAGAATTTCCGACCCCAAACTTTCAAGAGAAATTCCAACCACAAATCCAAAGAAACTATCCGAATCATGTAACCAACCACCTGGCAATGATATATTTTTTTATTAAACTTACTTAAATATTTTTTGTTCGTAATTATTTGGTTTTAAAACGTTTTGAGGGTTATTATCTTAATTTGTACAGTTTATTTAATCGATGGTATCAATCACTATCTTTAACAAATAGATCTTGCAGACAAATTCTATTAATAATCTGACGTATTTACGATGTTGTATAGAAGTTAAAGACGAATAGAAAAGTCAAAGAAAACTAAAGATGAAAAGAGAGGTAAGGTCAAAAATCCACCCTGGTAAAATCTGGATGAACGCTACACACCGAAGTTGCGTGAAATTAAAGGTAAACCATGAGATTTGAGACCCAGTTTTGGGCAACAATTCATTTAGATTTAATAATATATTTTATTATACTTTGATTTCCTTACTTTTAAGTTCTTTTTTCCCCAAATATGATCATATTTAGTTGAACCATCTGCAAACACTTTAAATAAAGTAATCACTAAAATTAGGTCTATTCGATGTAATAGATGCTGGGAAAAAACTACAAAAAAATAATTTGCCTTCAATTTTACCCTCTATTGCAAGCTTCGCCATTAGATACCGCATGACCCTTCTTTACACAGTGGAGGATGTAAACCATAATACGCGCTATAAAGTACTCGGCCTAGAGCACAATACAGCTATCACCCCTTGCGGAATATTGCATTCACCGTCAACCCCTTTCAGAACGCTCCTACTCTTAATAGGAGCCATTATACACCCAAAGAGTAGTCAGGATTCTTTTTTTTTTTTTAAATCCTAAAATAATTTACATGGTGACATATTCACCCGATTTGGTAGCCACATAGCCTAAAATCTAAGGAGTCACTGTCGCAACTGCCAAGACGAGGAGATTGGAGTTTGATCTCTGTCAAGTGTACTGAGAGTGGTTTTTCCTAAATGGTTTACCACTCTCTCTCTTTCTTTCTTTCTCTCTACGCATATGCACGCAAACTTAATCTAAATTCAGCCTTACATATCCCTATCCCATTAGCGTAATTAGTACATAATTGTATATCCCAAACGGATAGTAAAGCTTGTACTAAAAGATTATATACACTTTCTTACTAATAAGGGGCCATCGTTGAATTACGTAAGGCCTTTTTGGGGGGAAAGGGTTCACAATCCATCTTACGTAAGTTTTTTTTATCAATGTTTATGGTGAGACCAAATCTATTTACAGTCAGAAAATAAATATATTAATTATAAAATTTCACATACATTTTATTTAAATACTGCAGTTAAGGTACTCTAAAATGTCATTCACTCACTTTGTTACCAATCCTTATGTCTAAAAATAGCTAAACTAATAGATTAATCTTACTTAACAAATTGTAAGAAAATACGTCAGAAAAACGGGGGGGTGGGGTGGATTTAGGGGGGCCAACGGAAAAACTTACGATCATTTCCGTGGCGGGAGGGGGGCGGGCGGGTGAGTTGAAACTTTTTCATGATTTTCTTAAACAATGATGATACCATTAAACTCCATTTTCCATTAATCATATTTTGAATTAACTAAACACTTTTTAAACAACGCGGGATTTATGTATGTCTGCAACGCGTCTCAACGATAAAGTAGGTGGACTCCTTGGGCCATTAAAAATTAAAAAAGTTTATTTTTATCTCCCGTGTGTCGGCTGATTTGTATATGTGTGTCAGATATGGGCTACTATTTAGTTTAACTATTTCATTAAATTAATTTAAATTATAAAATTAAATCTTCTTTGTTATTCTTTCAGCACCTTATCCTTATAAATAAGAAGAAGAGAATAAAAGAATATCAAAGAAGATTTAATTTCATCATTTATTACTTCTTACCAAATAAATATGAACATTATTGAAAAAAAAAATACTTTAAATTAGTTGAAAAATGAGGCCTGAACACGTGATCTTTGGCTAAGCGCATTAATGATCTACCATAGAGCTATCCAGGCTTCGTCCCATGCTGAGGGTCATTATTAAATCACTGCTTAAGACTGAGTCTGTGATGGACATGTGGAAATCGTCAGTTACATATTAGCAATCAGTTAACATCTTGAGCTATCAGACACCACAGCCATCTGCGTCTTGGAATGGCTGTTACGTTGCCAAGTATACAATACAAGATTGTAATTAAGGAGAAATTACAATTTTATCAACTCAGCCATAAACTGAGTGAAGTATTAACCTGAGTACGGGACTAATTTTGGATAGTTCAGTCTTATAGAGCATTGACGCGTTTAGCTAAGGATTCCGGGTTCTATTCCCGTGTCCAGATATCAATTTTCAACTGATTTAATTTAATTGTAGTACCCTATATACAGAAGGTGCTGCAATTACAATGAATTGTGTTTGGGTTTTGATTTTTATTGGTACTTCTTTTAACACAAATACCGAAGCGCATTCAGGCGACATTGTAAGTAACCTTCTTCTCACTTTTCACTTTCACACAAACACCTTTGGTCCTCATTTATAGGTGTAGGAGGAACGGTAAGGTGTTCTAATTTTACATAGGCCTAACTAGCGCGGCTGCGGTGATTGTTGGCGAGTTTCTGACAATCTTATTCGGGCAATAACGAAGTACTGTACATTAAACTAGATCTACTAAGCCACAAAGGCATGTTTGTTAATTTTGTTTTGAAATGTTTATTTAATTAATTTTAGCTTTCTAGAAACCCACATTTCAATACAAATTAACTTAACCAAATTCTACAGACGCACACCCAGCACAGAAATATTTCTTTATTCGATGGCAGAACTTACGACTTAACCCAGGATAGAATTGTGTGTCTAATATGTTATAATATAACACATAGCCCTAGCACCTAAATTTTACTAATTAGACAGCAGCGCTTACAAATTAACTTAACCTAGGACAGTGCATCTAATATAAGACACAAAGTCCAAGGGCCTAAATATTTACTCATCGGATTTCAATATTAGCAATACCTGCAAACGTCCTCAGACCCACCCAAAATCGAACTCAAGTCCCTTTTGTCTTGTAGTTGAACACGCAAACTAATTAAATATAATGATGGCATGAAAATGATGGTTCCTTTTATTTAAAATCTTCCTCCTAATCTCTAACCCTAAGATTAATTCACTAATATTGACCCACTTCCAGGGTTGGATTTAGAGCTGGGGAGGCTCCGAGGCTATAAAAAGTTAAAGGCACAAATATTTAGCGAGCTCAATGTTAAAGATTCCGGTAGTATTTAAATAAGGAAATATTGTTATCACAAAAAATTTGATTTATAATTCAATGTTTAACCATTATATTTGTCGATTGCTTATGTTTTGGAACCCACAGTCCGAAATATTGGTTTTCTGCACTTGTCACTAGTAAGTAAAAAATATTTGGCCAGAAATAAATTAAAAAAATACAGTAGTAAACTACATAGATGCTAAAGATCTTACCATTACTGCAATCTATGGGGTCAAAAGAGAATTTGTTTTTATTGATACAGTTTGTGTAAGCCCTCAGGTGTTAGTTAACACCTGTCATCCTCCCTTAAATCCCGGCTTGCAACTTCACTGGTCGAATGCTTTACATCAGGCGTGTCGAACTCGCATTGAAGATTGAACATTGAAACAAATGAGGGGGCTGCGTTTCAGAAAGTTCAATATTGTCACCATCTTAAATGGAAAAATTAAAATCCTTATCCAAACAAAAATAAAATTAAGATTAAATAACATGCTAAAACGTATCCAATTATTTTTTTAAAGAAAAATTTGAAACTTTATATTTGTATAAAGTTTTGGAGTGTCTTCGGATATATTGGTGAAGTCACATTAAAAATAGATGACAAACGCGTATCGGTAAATGTGACCACTCGAGTGTTTGTTCCGTTCTATGAACGAAAACACACAGCCGCACTTGCTAGATTTCACAAAATAATGACCAAATTTCAACTGTGTTATTTCCTACATCGGTCTTATAAAAAAGAATTAAGTCACATTATTTTCCAGTTCATTTAAAGGTCTCAGGGCGCACATAATGATGAATCGGGCCGCAAGTTTGACATACAAGGTCTAAGGAGCTACTCTCACAATAGACTGTTCTGCCGATGACGAAACTATTGGTGTTATCAAATCCTGATCGGAAATACTGATGGGGGTTGCTTAATTGTTCAACCTACACACAAATGCGGGTACAGGTCCTAGAAATTCAACCTTCACTATTCCTAACACCTTAGCGTACTAAGCACATATGCATCTGGCTCGAACGGGTAGTAAGGTATGTAATTGCCCGCATTAAGTGACACGTAGACCGGTTTTAGGTTTGCATTTTTCAGGATTTACACGTTTCGGGAAGGTCAAATCCAAGGTTTTAATCCAAGCCAGGCGTAAAATATTTGTTGGTAAATTGTTTCTCACTTTCCCTTCAAATAAATGCGAGTATATTTATTTGTAATTTTACCCTATTCACCACTACCCCATTAAGAATCAAATAGTCGAAGCTATTATTTACGCTTTTTATTGAGATCACGGGTTCGATTCCCGTGTCCAGCTGTCATTTTTCAATTTTCAGAATATGACTACCCCATTTGTATATTTGATAGGAGAATCTGAAACCTTGTTCACAGTGGCGGATTAATCAATTGGAGGCGACCTTATTCTGATGCACTTCCCCTACCCCTACCCTACTAAAATTTAAAAGAATATTACTTATTAATTTCAAACTAAAACGTACACATTAAAAAATACATAATTTTTTATTTTTCAAAAAAAAACCGCATACACATAAAAAAAATATTGGTTCTCGCGTAGTCTTCGAATAAGATCCCACTGTGCAAAACTTTTGGCATTACATTTTCTTATTGCGCATGCTTAATAAAATTAATAACTTCATATATTTAATATCAATATCTATTTCATTTTTAGTTGGCATTGGACTTACACGTGAATTCACTTTTTATTTTTGGTAATGTGCTGCGTAATTTCCGCCCTTACTATAAAAGTACAGCTCGATTTCTTTGAGAGCAATAGCTGTTTAGAATAATTGGTTTCACTTCACAATAATTGTTACTCAATAGGAAAGTGCAATAGGTTATCCAAGAGTAAAAGGGCCTGGTTACAAACATTTCACATAAAAATTAATTTATTGTCAAGCTAGAAAATCGTTTACCAATATTATGAATTGGTTGATCTATAGCCTATAGGTTACTATTTTTTACTTTAATTTTTTGGGGACCTATAAGATAATCTCCTTTATAACAAGTTAAAAATTTGACATAAATAAATCTAGAAAATTATAGATAAAATAATTTTGTATACATCGTGGTTCTATACAAAAACAAAAGGAATAAAAGAATATTGCATTTTTGTTTTTGTGGTTTCAAGGCCATAACATAGCCTACTTGGGGAATGTCAGTTCTGATGCTTCAAAGTCTCCAAAACGTGTTGAGGCGACCCTCGTAAACATGACTATTCGTTTGAGGAAGGTTATATCTGTTTCTAACCATTTACTTTGATCTCAAAACTGAGACAATTCACGTGAAACGTCTTTGAAAACAAGCCAATACGAGCCTTTCAAGCATTTGGTTTAATATACTAAAATTCAGAAAGTAAGGTTTATAATTCTATCGGCACCTTTCACATCCATTTTAGTGTAAAGCACTATCCAAGTAACATACAAATTCTTAAATAGCACTAGTAAAACGGAAATCTGCACAGCCTCTCTGTGTTGCAATAGTTGGCCCCCATATCTTCTATTATCTACGATCTATTAATAGGCGATGTTGAGTGAAAGCAATAGACTAAATGAGATGGTCTGTTTTATGAATTTTTCCAAGTATTATAAAAACCTTTTTCAATATCCAATTTAATGATAAAATAAGTTTACCTGCTGTCTACATTTTAATGAAAGGTATTCCTTTTGAAAACGTTGTCAATTCTGTTGTTTCAAAGAAAAACTATTTATCTTTCTCTCTCCTTATGTGAATGTGTTCAAGATATTGAGTTAATAGTCCGTGTGTCCGTGTGTGTGTTCTCTGTTTATAATTCGCGCGTGCGACAAGTAATATTTAAGACTAATTTGACCCTTTCCCCTCCTTGTAATAACTCACATATACATATTTTTCTAAATTTGTCTCTTGTTAAAAGGCAGCGATAAAAAACAATTGCTGTAAGGCCGTCAGGAGCGGGTGGGGTCAGAATGACTGAGTATAAGAGACAAGGAAAGCAACTAACTAAGGACCATTTCGCGGTAAATAAATAAAAAAAAAAACATAACACCCATCAGGTGGAAAAGGTCATTAAAAATCCCAACCTTTTGGGATATATATTTTTTATTTTACGACTTCCAGAAAAAAAAAAACTATTTTGGAACAAGGAATTGGAAGTAGAAACATAAAGAAATGAACAAAATGAAGAACCGGGAGGGACGAAAGCACAGTAATGAAAGGAACAAGGGACTGGGGAGGGAAGAAACTATATAAATATTTTTATTTTTTTCATTTAATATAGTTATTTTTTTCCTCCATCAGGTTTGGAAAATATTATTGCAAAGGTTTTTTTGAAAGTTTGAAAGTCGGAAACAAGGCAACTTAATATCACTGCGTGCTACTAGACAAGTAGTATATTGAAAAACAAAACCCATAATGTTATATGTTTCTACGTCGGCTGGGGGAGTAGACAAACTTTTTTTGAGGGGGGTGAGGGGTCACCTTGTTCACACCGTCTGGGTTAGCTTGTATATTGTTATTTTATTTTAATGCATTCTACTGATTATACTGGTTTTAAGTAGTATATCATCCAAGTTAACATTATGATTAAGCTGAATACCACTACCCTACGTGAGGATCTTAAGGTTAGGATATAAGGAACCCAAGTAAAGGTAAATGTTTTTGCAATTCCTATGTTAAACAATTTTTTGGCCAAAATATATGAAATACAGCTTCAGTAAAAACATAGAATTTAATTTTCTTCACGTGGTGATAAAAGTTCTTGAATATCTTTCATGAGAATAGCTTCAGTAAATGAGAAGCGTTTTAAATAAAAATAAAAAGTTGTAATTAAATTCCAGGACACCCTTAATAGATATTCATGGACCCATGTAAAGTAAATTATACTCTTAAGCTCTGTACTGAAACAACATTTGATTTATTTTACCTAAAAAAGTTTTGATGTGAAAACTGCTAAAACACTTACCTTATCTCACGTCCCCTACATTACCATTACAAGGCAGATGGAAGGAAGGAAGGTCACGTGAGAAAAGGCCAGGGTTTTTGGAGTTTTTATGGCAAAACTTTTGTTGACCAAAATAAATAAAATATTGCTCCAGTACAAACATGGAGTTTCATTTTCTTCACATGTTTTTATCAACAAGTCCTGAATATCCGTCAAGAAATCCGGCATTAAATTATAAACTTTTTAAATTAATATAATAAGTTGTCATAGATTCCAGCATACCCTTAAAATATATTCAAAGACCACAATGTGAAGAAAATTAAACTCCATGTTTCTACATGAGCAATATTTGATTTATTTAAGCCAAAAATCTGTTTTGTCATAAAAAAAATTGCAAAAACACTGACTTTTTCTCGCATCTCCATCCATCCCAACTTAAGTGTATCAGTTTGAAATGGGGCTGGTTCCCTTGCAATCAAATGGTAGATTAACTGTGTGAAGACTCGTTGCTGTGTTTGTCGTAGTCTAAATACAGGCATATTACTATGTTTACTTTCTCGCTACATTACAGGTAGAGAAAGTAGTGTGATCTTAAAGAAAATTTAACTCGATATTTTGATGAATCTCGACGTTTCATTACCTCCCAAATCCGAAAAAGTGGTTTTTGAGTTTCCATTTGTCTGTCTGTCTGTACCTCCGACTAGAGCCTAAATTACTTTACCATTCCAGCTAAAACTTGTTATTTAGGATTATCGTAGGGCTGCCCCGAGGAATTTTTGGAATTGGATATCTAACCCTAAAATTAAGGGTAGTTTATTGAAGGTCAAAAAGAGAAAAAGTCAATTTTTTCAAAATCGGCTTTAAGATTTTGATTAAATTTCATTTCTAAACATATGTAAATACTCCAAACAAAATGGCTACTCTCTATATCTCGGCAAAGTGACTTTTCTCATAACCCCCCGAACACTAAAAGTGTTTTTTGCAGTGCCATCTGTTTGGGCGTTTGTTCAAACTTAAACTTAAGAGTAGTTTAATGAAGGACGAAAAGAGAAAAATATATTTTCTCAAAATCGGCTTTAACGATTTTGATTAAAATTCGTATATATGCGTTGTTTAAGATTAGGCCTATACGCAAAATGGATATTTTCATTTTCCCATGAAAATGAATTTTAGGGTACCTTACAGAAGCAGAAATTTCCGGTTCTCCGCGATTATTTGAGATACTAATCTTATCATTGCAAAATTTTAGTACCATTACAAATAAAAAACTTTTATATGAAATATAGTTTTATGAACCCAACAATTTCTGAGCTATTAGCAAATATATTAATACAAATTTGTGATATTTAGTTGTAAAGAGATACTTCTTAAGCTTTAACGCTATAATTCTCCAATGCCATTGAGTAATTAAATATAATAAGTATCTCAAAAAGTTTATTTTGTTTTCCCCTAAACCTCTTAGGAAAAATGTTTGTACAACAATAATCTATCTCCATTTAGAATCAATAGGCAATATTCCCATTTTTGATGGGTCAAAATTTATAAATGAGGAATTTAATATCAATGGGATGACCTGGAGATATGCAACACCTAATAAAATGTCAACAATTTTAAACGGAATTAGAAATTTTAACATGAAGTGTTGACCCTTGTGTACACAATATTGATCTTTTTTACCGGTCCAAACATGCAAATGAAGAAATTAGTTTTTTTAAATAAAATTATAAAATAAAAAACTGAGACTCAAAAAAGTTTTACATAAGTATAGTGGAATTTATGCTTGGGTTTGCTAGTGTATATTATTTCGTTTCACATGTATTACGAGTTTTGAGTAAATATTTCCATTTTTAAACAATAGAGCGAGAAATTCCGTGCGTAGTTCCGTATTATTTATTTTTCCTTGTACTGCATTTTACTATCCATCCGGGCTATATGCATATTCCCACTGATAGTGTGTAGGGTGAAGGCTAGGAAGCATTAAGGTGGGATGATGAAGAATAGACCTTAGTTCTAGGGGTCATCTAAGCTGGCGGTAATATTTCATCTCGCACTTCAAAGAAAAATGTTCATCTTTATAGCGTTTCCTGCGGTAGTTGAAACAAGTTCTTGACACACCGACCCAGCCAGGGTGTGAAACAGAGGAGATAAAATAAAAAAGCCAAAACTCTGTAGTTTTATTTATTCCTATTGTTATAAATCATAAGATCACGCGGCTTTGGCCCCTATTAAAGTACCCCTTCTCACTCCCTCAGACCTTGAGTTGGTGGTTTCTGGGGCTGTTAAAAAGTTAGTTTATTTTCCTTCCCGCAGTCAACGATTAGTGGCCCGCAGCTTACAGTTCAAGCTAGGGGTTGGGGAAAGGGGGGTAAATGTCATTTAGGTCACAATTACAATGGGGCACAGAAAAATTTACTTTAGGGTGTAAATGTTTGAAGGGGAGGGGTGGATCAGTAGTATAATGTGTCAAATCTATTATATCTGTACTTTTTCCCAATTAAATATATAAGGGACACGTGTGTAACGGTTAGAGATACAAGATGACAATTATTGTTGCTAATTTACTCGAGTAAGTTTAATTTTTATCTGAAAAGTATTCCAAATAATCGAATGTACCTTCAGTTTGATTTATCCTAAGGCCATTAACACCTCAACATTATCACGTGAGTTACAATAAAGTAACGTTTTGCCAGTACTCAGATTTCAAGCTTCGAACCGAGCTTGTTAACATGGGATCGAGATAAAAAGTTTTGTGATTTCATCATTTTCAATCTTCCTTTTGTTGTACTGTACGCACAAATTAATTTTTAAAACGCAATAGTAGACAAAGGCTATTTAATTTAGATAAAATCAGCAGTTTCGTTTGTAATTCATTCAGTAACTTAAAAACCAAAATTGTTAAAATTAATATCAAACATTGAAACTAATTTTTACCGGTAAACTAATTCAATATTCTGGTCAATTTTTATTTATTATCGATAGATGTTGCATTGCCATGACAAGGCATTGTAAATAAAAATAGCTATATAGGGCACTAAATACTTGAGTATTCATTATTTTTAATGTTTTTACATGGTCCCTTTCTAAAATTAGATCAGATAAAATAAATTTAACATTAAAATATATATTGATTGTTTTCGAACTTAAATGATTTAAACTTGTATCAATATGAACTACAAAACTAGCTTTAGTTACTAATTAGCCATAGAATTATGTTAGTTGACCTGTATAAAATCAACATTGATAAACATTGTAATACATATTTTACCAAACTTACTATATTAAAATAATAACTATTTTATAATGTCTAATAAAAATACTATTTTAACCATTTTATTTTTTTTCTTACTTTTAGATCATGTCAGAACATTGTTCTTAATAATTTAAACACTTTTTTTAAATATTCACTATTTATAAAATTGAGTGCCATTATTATTTTAAGAACATGTGTTTTCAAATATATTTAAACTAGTATATTTTAAGGATGAGGTATTTACATTTTATGTTTGTTTTGACTGGGGACATTTTGAGTTCCACTCTAAGAAACACCTATGCTTGCAGACCCCTACAATAATGCAATACCAGAGACTACAGTTCTTTTCTCAGACTTACGTACCGACTACAGCTGTCGTTGTTTTCGTGTGACAAGCCCCTCTGGTCTGCTTAAGACAAAAGAGTTGTTAAAAAAAAGACCACCAACAGGCCTACATCCTCTTTAAATGGGATTATATCTGACATTTTTAATAGAAACTGTTCTCCTCTAAAATCTAATTTTCATAGTAAGCCCACTTTTGAGCACCATCATTTATCGAACGTCACTAACATTTGGCATTATAGACGTATATCTTATTTGCTTTATTAATTAATATGTAACTCTAAATTTATCCAAATCTTCCAATAATACTTCCTTATGGAATAATGTATAATTTCTCTTTGCATCATGAACCAAATAAACTAAGAATGTAAATAATATAATTGTATTGATTTTGTTCCCACCTTTGTGACAACATAGTTTTAAATTTTCAAATACGGGCTTTTTTTATATCAAAATCAAACTGTAGTAAAGGCACAGTAAACCTTTTGAATATAAATTCCTGCGTCTGGTCTTAAAATGTATCATTTTCGTCCTACATCCTCGGTGCTCTTTATTATAGATATACTTCGTATTTTTGGAGTTTTTATTACGATGATTTGAGACCTTTGGGAGGAAGGGGTGTGTGAGGCGTTGGAGGACTAGTTGGTTGACTGAGATTTGAGAAGGAAGAAATATTGGGAGTTGTAGGGGTGTGTGTGATTGATTGATTGGTTGGGGGTTGAATGTGTGGTTGAAAAGTGGCTAGGTGGGGGGCTTTTGGGGGTACTGGGAGGAGGAGTTGGAGACTGGAAAATAGAGGGACGAATGTGAGAATAGGAGACTGGAGAGTTGGAGGTGACTGGGAGGGGGTTGACTGGGTGGTAGGCAAGGGGTGTACGCGAGTTGTTAGTGACGAGTAGGTGAGAATGTCTGGAGGGTGGTGATGTGTGTGTGTGTGTGTGTGTGTGTCTGGGGGTGGGGGTGTTTCGGAGATAGGGGGTTGCTGGGAGGTAAGTGTAAAGTGAGAGGCCGGGGGTGTCTGGGAGTTGGTGGTGACTAGGGGTTGGGAGTTATTGGTAGTTGTTGGTGACTAGGAGGTGGGGGTGTATGGGAGGTTGGAGGGTGGTAACTGGGAAGGAGAGTATAGGGAAGTGATGTTGACTGGTAGGTAGAAGGTGACAGTAAATAATCAACTAGTTTAACCCTCCATCCAGCTCACTCTAGAGCACCGTTGAGATGGCTATAATTTACATCCCACGCTCTAACTGATTTTTATTAGCTCAAGGTAGGCACATTTTTTGAAACATATGATTTTATCAACCCCATACTTGAGAGCTAGCTTATTTCTAGTACAGATACAACACCAGTTCCCCAGCCGTTAATTAATAACTAATATAATTAATAACTAATAAACGGGAAGCTCCCATTTTAATAATAATATATTTTTCGGTCCTGCCAGGAATCAAACTCGCTACCGATGGATTAATAGTCGGATGTGCGACCGGAATAAGCTAAAGTGTTGAACCCTGCTCTTAAAGAAAATGTCATTACCATTTCTCGGTTGGGTGGTCATAGAAGCTGAATGGAGAGATTAAGAGCTCCTTGGTGTAGATTTTTATTTAAATGCCCCGACTCTTACTCCTCATCCGAGACATCCACATTTCTGTGGGTAGAGAGAAGGTATAATTTACAGAAAGAGTGGGAGTATCATTCAATAATTTATCACCTTAAATATAAATGACTGCAAGTCAAACCGCAATCACACGGTAACCCGGCAAACCAGAACAAAACTATACACGTGACGCCTTTGTATGCGTGTCCAAAAAGATAATTAAAGAATTAGGAAATACACTTGTGTAAACGTTTTACAATGCGTGAGAAGAATTATGTCCATAAAAATAATCTGTTTTAAATGATAATCTATTTATGATATATATACGTTACAAATTTATGGCAATAATAAGAGATTAATAATTAGTTCAAAATCAATATTTTGCCTACAGTTTTATTTAAATCAGAGAGATGGAAAAAACCATTTGGACAGCACTGAACATTGTGGGCCAAGAAATCTTATCATGTGGTTCGATAGCGCTGATATGGACAATTTAATAGACACTTTCAATTAATGATGTTTCAGTAAGGATATTCGAATAACGGAGAGATAGAACCACTATTATAACCCTATGCAATTATTTTCTGTTCTCAAGCTTCTTATATTTCGTACACAGGGCCAATGTTTTCGTACTAATTTCAATAGATAGCTTAGATTCATATAATGACAACCATCACAATATAAGCAAATAAGTTGCTACTACAAAAAAAAAAGGTTAATTGTAATTTAAATTTAAATTAAAACTATATTTTGAATAAAACAGTCCATTTTTAATAATAAATATAATACATTAATAAATTAATACTTTTTTAATTTAACATTTTACAAAACAAGGATATTTCGTTTTACCTTTGTTTAAAACCAAGCAAATCATTGCTAAATTTGATATTGTAAGACAACTTGTGTATCTTCTGCGCATGCATTTATACATAGACATCGTTCAAAACTATAACCTACGCTATTATTTCATAACGCAATAGTTTTATCGATAGTTACTCGCTTTGCTAATAGTCAAGATGATAGTAATTCACATGTTTATCATTGACTTGTACTGATTTAAGTATTGCATTATGTAGGAAAACATCACGGGACATTAAACTTTTTTCTTCGTTTGCACTCTTCACTATTTTACAACTAATTTTTCTTTACGAGTTTCCTTTCTATGGAGTCTTGGTAACTAACTAAATATCTAGCTAATTGGCCAGTTGTAAAACAAATTAAAATAAAAAGTTAGCTTAGTGCTGTTAACTGGCAGGATATGAGTTTTAAAAGGAACAGATAAGGGGGTAGAATAAAAACCAAAATGTGTTTAGGGTATTAGGGTATTAATACAGAACTTCCCTTCTATTCACCCCAATCATCCCCCTTTTACGGTTTCCTCCAGGGTTTGTAAGATATAAATTCCTGTGGCCTGTTTAATAAAATTACAAGTTTAAGGTTTAAAATTTACAATTTACAAGTAAAAAGTTAATGTTTTATAATTTAAATATAAAGGGCTTCATAAAGAAAATAGTTTTGACTTGTAAATTCCAGTGAAATTCTAGAAAGTATTTACAAGTCAGCTGTCTTATTTACAAGCGAAATATTTATGTATACAATTTATACCCCATTGTTACAGCAAAAAAAAAACATTTTAAAATGTTTATTTGACAGGTTTGGTTAAATTCCAGTTATTAAAAAAATAAATGAACATAAATAAATTTTATTGGGAATTTTAAATTATTTTTGAGGCTTAACATTACGTTGGGCATTGTGTAATTTAATTTTTATTAAGTAAGGCAGTTGCTGATTTATTTTGTACAATAATAGTGATTAATATGTTGTATATTTTTTCAATAGTTTCTCAAAAAAAATTCTTCGGTATGGCCCTATAAACAGGGTCAAATAAATCTTTAGATAATTTCCCTCACTATTGCATCAGAATTCACCCTTTAACTTTCCAATCGGGAAATTTTCGAGTATCAATCTCAGATCATAGGGATCATAGATAAAGGAAGAATATTGGTAAATGCTTTTATTATAATAGTGGAGTATTAAAATAAAATATTGAGAAAAGGTATTATTGCAATATAATTGGTTGTTTTGCAATCAGATCCAATTTTAGTGAAACATTCAACCAACAAGTGTTGTAGTCGATACATGATTGTGAAAAGCGAACTAGAACCGCTGTTGTTTCTTTATTAGAACACAATTATGTTGATTTTTTTTTTGTTTTAACGCCTTTAAACCGGAGTTAATACTTGTGATAATCTTTCCTTTGAACTTTTTTTTGTATTTCATCTCTACTTACCACGAATGAGAGCTGTTGGGATTGACGGTTAATCGGTACTGCTTCTATATTTGGTCGATTAAAACAAATTTAATATACCGCAATCAAAGTTACATCTTCCAATCCCTATGAGCGTATGCAAATGGAAGCAAGTGTCATCTTCTAATAATACTTGATGAAACGAGCGAAGTTGATAGTTTTATGGGTAATCCATGAAGAGACACAAGTGTTGTCAATGAAGCGATTAAGAGCCTTTCAACCATGAACGTTGGTGACCTCCAAGTAAAAGGGAGGGAGAGCAAGAGATAAGAGGGATGATGAGGAGAAGGGGGGAATCAATTACGTTAGTAAAATACATGTGGTGTTTTTTTCTATGAGGATTATTGCGAAAGTTCACACGGAGCGAATGAAATAAAAGTTGTCCGCGTACAATTAATTATGCCAATAAAATTAAAATTATAGTTTGTTTTTTTTGCGAGGTGACACCAGAGAAATATAAGGTTTAAAGTAGGCTACATCAATATAGCTAGGTTTAATTATTTTATTATTGCGAGTGGAATACAGCGAAAGGGGATATTCAAGCATTAACAATCATTTCCACATGTTTTTTATTCCTAATTTAGAGTTTTAAAGTAAATGTAGAGAGATGAAAAATATGTATAGTACTCTCAGGTTTAGTTTTGAGATAGTCTTTGAGAGCTGAGAGTGAAAAATATATCAATACGTACGTCATGTATGTGACTGGGTGTGGTTTATTTCATCAACTACGAAAATATTATTTTCCACCGCAGTTACCCGTCCTATGTACATAGTTTTGAGAAAATGTAACCGCGTTGATGTGGAGGGACAGTGGGAATCCATTTGAACAAAACCACTCTCAGAGCACCTGGTCGTGATTAAAAAATTCACCTCCACGTCACTGGCAAGCGAAATTAAATTAACCGGACACTTGGTCCACGTGCCCACCGACGCGGATCTACTATTATACCTACTAATAGATTTTGTTTGTTTTTTATGAACTTTGTTAAATTTAATACTTGTATCAACCTATTGACATAATTTATAAATACCACCGTTGGGCACACGAGAAAATATGTCAGCCTCAACTTGTTTTGGTTCATCTGTGATGAAGAAGGTCAAGGTTTGAATCTTGGCATAACATTTAAAAAAATATATTCCCATTCTGCCTTCATAAAAGTGAAGATTAGTTTCGTTTAAATTATACTTTCTTCATTAGAACCCAACCGTATGGTAAGACGCGAGAGAGGGAAACAAAAAATGTATCAAACTTTTAATAATTTAAGTATCCCTTGTCAACGCAACATATCGTAAGGGGCTACATAACGTAGCACGGAGACGCGTTGCAGATGTCCAGAAATCTCGCGCTACTAACTAAAGAAGTAGTTTTTATTTTAAAATTTGATTCGTGTCAAAATAGAGGGTAAAGGTATAAAAATGTCCCTTACAGCAGGCATGACAAACTCGTAGCCCTATCTCTAGTTTGTGCGGCCCGCGGACCTATAATGAGCCAGCGTGCAATGCGACCTTCTTCTTTTTATAAACGTCAAGGGGAAAAAAATTTGGAATGTGATATTTGTGAATTCGGCATAATTTTGAGAGTTAATTTCATGTGTGGTTGGTGTACCAAATCTGCAATCTTTCTTCGACACCGATCAACTTCCAAAAAATTGTTGAGTTTGCAAACCAAATATGTGCGAACGTTACAGCACATACGCGCTAACATTTGTTTTCTCACATAAAATGAAACCAAACCTTCGATAGAGATCTCGGCTTACGGAAAAACATTTGTCAACAAATACGAAAGTAATTTTGGCATCATATTAATTAAGCTCTGGCATTAACACCATTGTTGTAATTAAAAGTAATTTTTAGAAATATAGATCCATCCTCCCTCAAACAATAAATTAATTTAAAACAAAGTCGAAGCTAATGCAAATGTATAATTGTATTAATGGCACTTAAGTTGTATTAATAGAATATATGATGGGATTCTAAATATACTCGAACTGTGTCATTCCACTAATTCTAAGGATTTTGGTGGGTAAATGATTATTTACTTCTATTTTGCATATTTTAGTGAATATTTTTCAATTTTTCCTCTTTTTTCTCTCTCTCACGATTTTATTTGAAAAAATGCCGTGCGTAAAAGATGAAGCAATAATTTCATGCATAAATCTCAGCAGGCATTTGCTGTCAATAAACTGCATACATCTATCTTCACCTTTCTTCAATGAGCAAGGCAACGGAGATAATCTAAGACATAGGCTCTGTCCCTAAAGGAGTCCATAGAAATAATGTGGAGCACGCATAACTATCTCGTAATACTTCCAGGTTAAGGTGGTGGTCCAAAAAATTTTCAAAGTACTAGACAAAAATTCTGGCTTTGCTCAATTTGCTGGATGTGCAAATCTTGCGTGCAAAGAAGGCGACATCAGGGACATCGATCAATTTGAGCTGTATTGCAGTGAGGTTTTCTGCATACAAGTTAATTTTAGTAGAAAAACAACTGTTTACAATAGTACAATAGAAGAGGACATTGAGTAAACATTGGTGGCATATTGCCACATTAATTACAATAAAATATACATATCTGTACTTTCAAATAAATTAATTAATTTATTGTTATTATTGCATTATCATTTTATGTGTTTATGACGCACATATGTGAGAACCAATTGCTAGGTCCAAAAGGGGTGAGACAGGAGAGGGAGGATACAAATTAAAAGATTAGCATATTTGGCAATGTTGAGATATATAGATAATTTTTGAGAATACATTTATGGTTTTTATTGCACTAACTTCCTCGATCTGTTCATGAGATATAGGCCTACCACAATATGAGGATATTTCCTTTAAAGTAAAAGGGGTCCTTAAAGTATCAGATAAATCACTCAAAATTGATAACACCTTAGGTGTAATAAAACTGGTAATAGTTTCCGTCTCCAAACTACCACTACTCAAACTAATAAAGAAGTGTTCATCAGCTGTTAGCCATTGCTATACTATTTAAAGAAGAAAGAGGAGCCGTATCTTGGACTATGATTGAGTAAGATTCAAACAAAATTCTGGCAAAAACTTAAGGTTATTGGTGTTTTATTTTATACTAAACTGAAGGGAAAATTCTTAATGTAATATAACATTAGTAAGGTATGTTCTATCTGACGTTCGATTCTTATAGTGGTATGCTTAATACAGGTGTTATGAGTGACTTAATCGAAGAGCTAGAAACGGGAAAAGGGGATATAGGCCTAAGTAAGATGTGTATTTTAAATAGTGTGGAGAGAGGATATGAAAACAACTTTGCACTTCCTGAATGGGATTCAAACCATAACCTTCCCGTTAAACACGCATAAGCAACATCAATATTGAATTGAGAGAAACTCTTATCTCTGAATCAATACCAACAACTGTATAGCTTGGACTGGTGGTCACATGGTCTAATAAAGGCAGCGTTTGTCAAACCATATTCCACAGAGTCCATGGGCTCCACCATAGCTATCTCAAGCTCCATGAAGCAACTTTTGAGGGTTCTTAATTGGTGTTTCACTCTATAAAATAGCATCAGTTATTAGGATTGACGATTTTTTCAAAGCTGATAAAGGAAATTTGCCAAATGTGAAGCCAGATCATATGATGTTTACCGTTTGTTTTATACTTCCATACTTGTAAAATGTAACTGTCGCTATTGAATAATCATAATATTAGTATAACATAATTTATTAGGGCTTCAGCATGTATTATTTATATATTTTAGACCATGATCCTAATGACGAGGATAGTCATTGTATTAAACATAATACCACCTCCAACAGTGTGTATGTAGACTAAGCGTCATACTCTTTAGTCTTGCCAACTGGTTACTATGAGGCCAGAATTCAAATTTTGGTCACGAGTATTGAGATTTTAAATTTAAATTCTTTCCCTCTCCCTCCCTATGAAAATGCAGATATATTTTGATAAAATATAAACTTTTCATCACTATTCGATTGGCTTACGTAGTAAGAAAAAACACAACAAAAATCGTTAGTAATTAGGATGATAAACGATTACAGAGAAAAGTTCCCCCTTAAAAGGGATTCCTTACAGATGATTCAATTATTTTTCTTTATGATCTGTTGGTTTCATCACACTCCTTGTAATAATAAGGTCTTTCTTAAGGAAGATTTAATGTCTAATTAGAGAAAGGTTTACTTTTAAAAATGTGAAAGAAAAATAAACGCTTAAATGAAAGACCTGCCATCATGCGAGCGAGGATAGAATTGCAATTAATGGTGTTTATTCTATTTTTTAAATTATCTCTTTGGCGATGTGAAAATTAAAAAGATAAGTAGGGGTACTGATAAATTGTGTGTGGAATATTATTTAATATTAATGAAACCATAATTTAAGTACATAAAGTGATATTTTAAATATTGATATATTAGTAGGTATACGACTAAAAACTAAACTAACCAAATGATGGGACCTTTGTGCAAGTACAGTCCAAATTAGATTGGAATAAACATTTTAGACAGTTAAATAAGTTACCTAAACAATTTTCATATATTACTGCGTCAACTTGCGTGATTTGTAGTTGTTAGTTTTGATAGAAAGTATCAATCCCTATATAATTATATTAGTACAACACATAGTAAAATGCCATCAATGTTGACAAAACAAACAAGATGGTATTTTCTAAAAGGTACTACTGTAACTGTAATATCTGGTTAGTAAAATGAACACACAATAAGGTATGTATATTTATAGACTAACTTAACCTAGGACAGAAAAACTTAAAAAACTTCCAACATTATCACCAAGAACTGTTTTGCCTGCGTAACAGGACGAACATATATATATACAGATGTATAGACCTATAACATATCTTAGCCTAGGACATAAACAATAAATACCCTATCATAGAACCATTAATTGTACTATCTAGGAAACAAGATGAACAAATATACAAACACAGAATTAATATGTTAGTCGAAAGGAAGGCTAAGATAATTTTCCTATGAACCTATGGTTAGCCCTACTGACCACTCGTCTCAGCAACCTATATGCCTTTAACTAGTCCATCTTTTCATACCGTGGCAGTAGGATGAATATGAATACGGTTTCATAATGTTTTTACCAAATATAGTTAATACAGGAAATTATGTCCTGCACACACGAATTATGTTTCCGTACATAAATCAGAACTCAATTGGGTACAGGTTCACTATTACCGTGTGAGCGACTGACAAGAAAGACTATTGGCAAAATAAGTAACTATCTTTTAAACTTGTGCGTAGTTTGATAGTAGCGCAGGTAATAGTTTTCAGCTATGTAAAAGTTATAACTCATGCGCAGAAGAGATCCAAGTTGTCCCAAGTTAGTAGATTAAACAGTGAATAATGAATTAGCTTTGTTTTGAAAAAAAGGTTTGAGGGAAGAGAAATAAATATCTTTATGAATGTATTTATAGTTTTAAAAAACTACCAGTTTGTTTCCTAATGCGCTGGAATTAATATTATTTCTAAACGTAGCTCTAATCCTATGAATAAATTATGAAATTTTATTTTTATTTATCTGAGGTATTTAAAGTGCACTTTCTGAACCAACTGATATGCACCCGAAAAGGACCCACCTATTTTGCCGGAAAAGTTATTTTCACATAATTTCTAGGGTTCTTTTACATGTCACGATCGACATGGGGACCAACGGCTTTACTTCCCCATCGAAGGAAGTTGTGCTAAACATTTTTATCGCTCAAAGGAAAATCCGTTGACCACAGCCGGGTTTGAACCCACGACCATCGGGTCCTAAGGCGAGCTCTTTACACCAAGCCCACCAAGGTCAACATGGTGTATTCTATGCTGGCGGCCGGGGTTCAATCCTCGGTCCCGGCAAAGATTTATCTGATTTCCAAACCCTTCCTTCACCTCTGACAAGACATCTTGTGAATGTGGGGAATGCCAGGTCGCCACCGTGGTTCGGATTCCACGTTAAACTGTAGGTCCTCTATTTCATCTCACAATCACCCTACCATTACACATTAGCGTAAGTGCGTATAACCCGAACGGGTAGTAAGACGCGGTGCTAATAATAATAACATGGTGTAAATAGCGACCATGCGAAAACATGTATATTTTTGAAGACGCTAATTCCTGGATATTTCTTGTTAGTTGTCTTAATTATGAAAATAAAAGTTTCCTTCCAGAATTAAGGACGATAACATTGCACTTATGTTCGACAATTGTATGGGGCAGTCACCTCAGCCAGAAAGAAATTACTATTCTCTGTCAGGACACACGGCTTGAAAATACAAAGGTATGTGTCGTTTTATGGAACAAATTTTATATTCTGTATAAGCTTATACTCCCTTTCTCCATTCAGTTACAGCCATCCTTTGTTATGTCAATAAGAAACAAGGAAAAGAAAACTACGAAACTTTCTATCACAAGGTAAAGAGGAAATCTCATTGATAGTTTTCAAATACCTTAAAATTTTCTTTGTGAGCCTATGAAAAAATGAATTGTTTGGTTAGAGGAAGGCTAAATTCAGAGCCCTTTTTTCATCAAACCTATTCTCAAAGCTCCTCAAATACAGTTAAAAAGTCGTTGTAAATGAGCTGATGTTACTTTTTCATACCTTTATATTAAAAAACTCAAAATATAGGGGTTTACTGCATTGGAGCTGAACGTGTGCACGGCAATTTCTCGCTTACCGAGGTGTCCCCCTTAAGACCATAAACCTTTCATCAGACACTTCAATATCTCTGGCAAGAGCTGGGGCAATAGACTTTCACGATATCCACCACATGCTCTCACATCCTCGTGGCTTAGTGGTTCGAGTCGATAACAGATCTGGAGACCTGCCGGCTGGATTCCGAGTATTTGTATATATTTTTTATCCATACAAAGATTACTCCTGTTACTAATTAGTAAATATCTTTAGATCTTGGTGTTAAGTATTATACTGAAGGTACCGTACTAGATTAATATCGTTTATAAGTATATGTTATAATCTAACGAATAAGCCACGATGGCGGATATTTATTCTACGTGTCAGTTATATTGATTTTATTCCACTCTAGTGAATGAGCCCACACCAACACCACGTGGTGGTATATCACGTTGACATTGTCCAGACGAACATGTCCTAATACTCTATTTATACAGGCTACTTCAAGTGGGCCCGATTTACTGCTAATAGCTTTTACTGGCTATGGTCTTAATTGACTCACCGATGAAATATATATAAACTCTAACGACATCACCATATTGTGATTCTTCGCCTTGGCAATGATCGGAAAAACAAGTTCCCGATGCATTCGCACGTGATACGAGGGCACGGGGACAAAGGCGTAAGGCTCGTATAGCCTGGTTTGCCAGTAACTAGGGGGTGACGTTTCGAGTCACGGCTGGGTGTCTTTGAGGTTTTCTACTCCCTCTCCAATAAAATACACATACAGACACATTTTTTAAAACCCCTACCCTTCTCTCCCCTCCCCTCCAATATGTTTGGATATGCGGAAAGCCCAAATGAGGAAGGGGAAAAAAAATCCTAATGCAGGATAAGTTCAACCCCCATTTACAAATATCCTTTAATTTAAAGGTTTCTAGGTGTGAAACCTTATCCCAGCCTACCAATAGCTTTAAACTCCCGGATTCAATACTTGGAATGTCCAGTAAATTTAACAATGATAGCATTGGAGCTTCCTCTTTACCACTGATTAACTGCTAAGGAACTGTGTGTTTGGTCTGTTTAAGAATTAAGTCTTTTAGTAATTCATGACCTGATGCAGTTAGTTGGCTCAGAAAGTGCACGTTAAATAACCCAAATAAATAATCTTATTTTTTTTAAATACCCAGTGTTAGTTATCAGAACATAAATTAATGGTAAGATACAATAGCACAAACATTCTCATATTTTGTGTTATAATTTCGAAGATAATTTCCAAACATGGGTTTTAGATAAACTACCCTTAATTATATTTTCCTCATAAAAATAAATACATCATCTTGTTGATTACAATAAACACTATTTATATATAAATTTTAAACCAAATTGTTCAAATTTATTTAACAGAACTGAAATTTTCAAAATTAATTATTTGTTAACTGTCTTAAAATTATTTATTTTAAAAATAGAGATTATTTTATTTATCAAGAAAAACTATTCCCATATTGAATTCAATCTTCTAGGTCAAATTTAAAAAATATATAATTTGTCGTAGTAAACTACCCTTAAATTAGTCTATTTTAGATAAAATAAAGATAAATTATTATTGTTAGTGTAAATAGTCTACCCGAAACCAATTTTGAACCAAGTAGTTATAGCTATTGTATTAATCAAATTTTACAAAAGTCATTTGTTAACAACTATCGTATGATTATTTGTTATGTAAACAAATCTTTATTTAACTATTTATAATGCAAATATTTCAACAGTTACCTATTTTGAACAAAATTGCTAAAGTGATTTTCTTTACTTTACAAATTAAAGGAAAAAATGTATCAGTAAACTATCCATAACCATCCCACATACTCCCCTCCAAAAAAAACCAAGTTTACCACTTAATTAGTCATGTTCATCTCAAACACTCACCAGATAAATTTTAAGCAAAATCATTAGAAACATTTTAAAATTATTTACATTTTTTGAAAAATAAGTCATCAATAAACCACCAACAAATTAATTTTTACAAAAAAAAAAAAA
>CABFVZ010000100.1:399461-451206 GCA_902151445.1 Timema monikensis | reverse complement strand
CCCCCCCCCACTCTCTTCCCACAAACTGCCACAAGGGAACTTTGTACACTCCCAGATACAAAGTGTTACGAGTCTGGTTCAACAATCTCAGCTCAGTCGGTAACGCACGCAACCTTTTAAGCTAAGAGGTCTAGTTTCAATTATTCTTACATTTGGTAGAAAGATTGGTTATTAGCGATATTGGTGTTTCTTCTTTCATAATAATTCATTAACAAATGAAGGGACTCGAGTGTTAAGGTTGTTCTAAATTTAAATTTAAGTCAATGTGTGAGTCCTATTTTGATATATTTATGTATTTATTTATTTATTTAGTTGAGGTATTCAACGTGCACCTCTTAAATCAACTGATCATATCAGCACACGATACTTTATATTAGCGAGAGAGAAAGGTCCTAGCAATGTTGCTGGGAAAGGTATTTTCACATGCCTTCCAGGATTATTTTAAATGCCACCATGGGACTGATGGCTTTACTTCCCCTACGAAGAAAGTTACGCGACGAATTTTTATAGCTCAAGAAACATCCATCGATCTCCGCTAGGTTTGAACCCACAAACATTGGGTCCTGAGGCAAGCACTCTACCCCAATACCACCGAGAATGGGTTGATCAATGATGGAATATGTCAGTTAATGTACAGTAGTACACGTTAAACATAAAAAATATTTTTTGAAAAACAGGATGAAATTGTAGTAAGGAAGCAATATTAATTTATATTAATAGAATTCAATGTGAAAATTATTGGTGTATTTGAATATAAAGTCCAAAAAAAAATATGTATGTGAAATTGCAAACTTTTGGTATGGTGGGTATATGTAGATTAATTAACAATTAGAATAAATTAATAATTTAAAAATTACACATAAGTTATAATATATCAGAAAATTATTAAAATGACACATTAAAAATGTGAGTCAATTTCATATACATCTATTTGACATACTCAGGGGAAGCATTGTTGTTCGTTAAGATATTTGTAGTAATATTATTATTATTATTAGCACCGCGTCTTACTACCCGTTCGGGTTATACGCACTTACGCTAATGTGTAATGGTAGGGTGATTGTGAGATGAAATGGAGGCCCTACAGTTTAACGTGGAATCCGAACCACGGTGGAGACCTGGCATTCCTCACATTCACAAGATGTCTTGTCAGAGGTGAAGGAAGGGTTTGGCGATCAGATAAATCTGTGCCGGGACCGAGGATTGAACCCCGGCCGCCAGCATAAAAGTCTGACACCTTACCCCTAGACCACCAGGTCACCTTGTAGTAATATCGATGGTTTCATTTACAGGAACATTTGTATATAAGTTGGAGATATCAAGTGATAAAATTCTTGACCGCCTGTTCAGGGAAACATTTTTAAGTTTTTCAATTAAGTCATAAGAACTCTTTACGTTATGAGTGTATGGTAGTTGTAAATTTTGTTGTAATGTTTTGGCTAAGAATTTTGTGATTTTGTAAGCTGGAGCGTTTTGATAGTTGATCAAAGGCCGTATGGGGATGTTGGGTTTATGAATTTTAGTGAGATAAGTGAAGTTAGGTGCCTTGGGGTTCATATGGAAGAATCTGAAACTGCCTTTGGGAGAAACAATAAGAGGTGAATTTTTGAGCGAGGTTTTTATTGTTTTTTGAAATTTAATAGTAGGATCATTTTTCAGTTCGATAATGTTGCTACTATTTATAAAATCCATGGTTTTGGAAATGTAATCATAACGTAAAAAGATCTTTTGACTTAAATGACAAATTTAAAAATGTTCCCCTGAACAGGCTGTCAAAATTTTTATCACTTGATATCTCCAACTTACAAATGTTCCTGTAAATGAAACCGTCAAGTAGTAAAACCAAATGGATTAAATTCAATTACACCGGAAAAGAAATTCATAATATCACCAACATCTTCAAAAAACACAAACTTAACATAGCTTTTAGCACTAATAACAATATCAAAATATATATCAATAATTCCAATCTTAATGAAACCAGTCACTATCAAAAAAGTTGTATCTACCAACTCACCTGTGAATGCAATAGTCTGTACATGGGAAAAAGTGGTCACCGAATATCAACCAGATTTTATAAACACTTAAGTGACTTCTAATATTATGACAGGAATAAATCCAAATTCTTCGAACATCTTAAAATTTCTGGTCATCAACCCATCCCCATGGAAAAATTGATTAAATTAATTTATAGCTCTTTTAAAGGCATAACCATGAACACTGCGGAAAATATGTTCATCCAAACTGCACTACTCAATAACAAAAGTGTCCTCAACGAACAAATAAATTTCGAAAACCAAACCCCTATCAACACTTTAAGGAAACTCCCTCAATACACCAGATTAAAAAAATAACCTGCATTCCTGCCCCTCCTTCCAGTAGTTAATGACCTGTTAGGGCGAGTATCGAGAAGATTTGTAACTTCCATTTTTCCCGTTCTCAATACTCTTTCTAATTCTCTTTTACTACTCATATTTTATTTCACTACATCTATCTATCAACAATTTCAACTCTAATAAACTTTGGTTTCACAACTCCTTGCGGTTTATCGTTATCTGTGACTATCCAAATGTTCTAGACTATCATAACCTCAGTTTTAATTTACACAACTGTTCCCATTTTTAATCAGTTTGATTCTGGTATTTACTGGAGAAACTCATACAGGAACATTAAAATGGTAAATATGATATTTCATTTTTATATTGGTTATTTATAAAGTTATTCTTCAATAATTTACATTCTGTTCATTTTACTTGTCTAACACATGGTTACTTGCACCATAACGTATTACACAATTTTCTTTTATTCAGTCCTGAGGATGGCGCCGTTGATGTGCCGAAAACATGTATAATGTTTTTCAAGGCTGTCTCTACGCAGCTTACAAAGGAGCAAGGGAACTATCCAGATAAGAAATATAATTCAATTTTCAATTTATATAAGTCAACGTTTCTTCACCAACAAATTTAATATAATCAAATGTTAAAATATTTTCAATTTGTTTCAATATTTCTTTCTAATTTTATACAGCCAAGCATTAGACCTCAAGTCAATTGTTAATTTTCTAGCTATATAGTTTAATTCATGTTATTTTAAAGCGTTGTGCTTTTTCCTATGTATTTTTATTTGTTAGTATGTGTTGTGCCTTTTCGTGTGTATTTTTATTTGTCAATCATGTATGTGACATATTTTTTTTTTTTACTTTAAATTCAAATATACCAATAATTTTAATATTGAATTCTATGAATATAAATCAGAAATAATATTATTCGAAAAAGTTTCTCCTCAATACCCACGGTGATTGTTGAACCCTCACAATGGTTTGAATTGCCAATTATATGGGGTATTTCCTTTCCTCAATGTTTTCTCATTTTCACTTCAAGAAAATGCCAGGTACATTTCCCTTGAATTATATCTACCTTGGTGACTTGGTGGTATAGGGGTAAGGTGTTGAACTTCTGTGCTGGAGGTCCGGGATTCAATCTTCGGTCCCGGCACAGATTTATCTGATTGCCAAACCCTTCCTTCACCTCTGAAAAGATGTGTATTAATCACTAACTTGTGAATGTGGGGAATGCCAGGCCTCCACCGTGGTTCGGATTCCACGATAAACTGTAGGTCCTCCATTTCATCTCACAATCACCTTACCATTACACATTAGCGTAAGTGCGTATGACCCGAACGGGTAGTAAGACGCGGTGCTAATAATAATACAGTATAATAATATATCTGCCTTCACTTTACATTAGTGTAATAATTAAATACGGATAGCCAAGATGGGTCGATCTCTGTGGCCTTGAGGCAATGTGCTCGTTTCAGAACCCAACGTTTGTTGGTTCACACTCAGACAAGGTCAAATAATGTTTCTTGAGATATAAAAATCCGTAGTACAACTTCATTCGGAGAGGAAGCCAAGATGGGTCCCATGTAAATTAAACCGGTAAGGAATGTGAAAATATCTTTCCTGCCAAAATTGGTAGCCTCTTTCACGCTCACTCACAGAAGCTCTGTGTGAAAGTCAAAATAGTACCCCCACACTTCCTGCTCTCCTTTAGTACATGTAATTTCTAATGGATGGTGTGGGCAGCACCAACCAGTCGAAGGGCTAAGTGAACCTGATGGATTGAAATCATATCAAACCAAGCCTCAGATTGTTGTAGAATTATTATTATTATTATTATTATTATTATTATTATTATTATTATTATTATTATTATTATTATTAGCACCTCGTCTTACTACCCGTTCGGGTTATACCACTTACGCTAATGTGTAATGGTAGGGTGATTGTGAGATGAAATGGAGGACCTACAGTTTAACGTGGAATCCGAACCACGGTGGAGGCCTGGCATTCTCCACATTCACAAGATGTCTTGTCAGAGGTGAAGGAAGGGTTTGGTAATCAGATAAATTTGTGCCGGGACCGAGGATTGATCCCCGGACCCAAGCACAGAAGTCCGACACCTTACCCCTAGACCTCCAGGTAACCAATTGTTGAAGAAGAAGCCAAGCTGGAGAGAAGAAGCCAAGCTGGAGAGGAAGTAATGTTTTTATTTTTGGAAGAAATGTACCCCCACTAGCATAAGGTAAACAAATTTCTAAGAATAAAATAAAATGTGTAACAATACTATTAAAAACTTGAAATTTCTTTAAGTAATAAATGGTCCAATTACCGCGTGAAATTTCTATTTTATCTTAAATTAGCTGGTGTATCCATTCTTCGATCGTGGAATCTATAAAGTAGAGTTGTAACTTTTAAACGATGAGCTAAACTATAAATAATAGTTAGCAAATATTTACCCTTTTTGTCCTTTTTATATCTTTCATTACCTTTTTACCTTATTTACCTAAAGGAATAGGTTTCTTTACCCTTTTTTACCTTATTGCCCTATTTACCCTCTATACCCTTTCCACGCTGTTTGCGCTTATTAAACTTTCTTTACCTTTTTACATATTTTGGTCTTTTTGCGGCTTTTCTATCTATTAACATTTTTTAATCATTTGAGCTCTTTTAACTTTGATATATTTTTGCCCTTTTATCATTTTTACCCTTTTACCTATTTTTGCTCAATTGTGTCTTTTTTGACATTTTGGTCATATTTGAACAATTTTGCAATTTTTTCCCTTTTTGTACTATTACTCTTTTTGATTAGCTTTGCCTTTTAACATTTTCACACCTTTTACCCTCTTTACTATAAAGTAAAAGTTTGTTTGCCCTTTTTTTCCTTATTTACCATTTTATTATTTTACCCTCTTTATCTTTTACACTCCATTTACGCATTTTACCCCATTTACCTTTTACCCTTTTTACTCCTTTTGGGTTGTTTTAATATTTTGTATTTTTGATTTATTTTACCCCTAATGGACTCTATAGACTACCCTTTTACTATTTTATTATTTACTTTTCCCCCTTTTTAGCAAGTTTGCTCCTTTAACTAATTGCTCTTTTCGATTCTATTTACTTTTTACCATTTTTATCCTGTAACTTTTATACCCTTAACCTTCTTTTACCGTTTCTTCCCCGTTTACACTTACTACCCCGTTAGCCTCAATATCCCTTCGAAACATTTTAATATTCCTTTTATTTATTTTACTCCTTTTAACCTTTATAACTTTTTATTTGTTTTGATTTATTTCATACATTTTTTTCCTTTTTCACCATATTTTCTCAACTACGTCTTTTATAGATTTTGGTCATTTTTGTACATTTTTGTAGTTGTTACCCTTCTGGTCTTATCGCTCTTTTTTATTAGATTTACTCTACCCCTTTTATCTTAGTTAACATTAATTACCTAGCTTAGCCCCGGATAAATATTTTATGATAAAAATGTTGACCAGTTTAAAAAGTTGTAAAAGGGTATAATAGATATAAGGTAAAAAAGTAAAGGGTAAACAGGTTAAAATGTTTTACAAGTAAAAACCGTATCAATACATAAAAGCTATTTATTAGAAATAAATCACCACATTTAAAAAATGAATATATCATGGCGACATGAGAAGAAGAGTTTGCTGTGGATACCAAACTCTTCTTGTTTACTCTCCATGACAACCAAACTACATTACACATTGTATACCATTTATTACGGTTTTAATATTTCTTAATTTTAAGTTTTTAATTAATTAAAAAGATTTTAATCAAAATTTCACAATTTTGGCTTTGAGCTGCACATGTTTGTAGACAGGGGCTATTATTTTGTTAAATTTTGGCCCTTTGCGTGCGGTAAATTTAGTGCAATGCCCGTGACAGACTTACACACTCTTCAGTTTATTAATATATTTAGAAAGAAGAAGAAAATGGAGACATTTACCAAACAGATTTGTGAAACTAAATAAAATACATTGTTGCTGAAAAACTCCACCAAAGAGTACAAATGTAATATATTAGTGTTACATTATTATTATTATTATTATTATTATTATTAGCACCGCATCTTACTACCCGTTCGGGTTATACGCACTTACTCTAATGTTCAATGTTAGGGTGATTGTGAGATGAAATGGAGGACCTAAAGTTTAACGTGGGATCCGAACCACGGTGGAGGTGAGGTATTATAGGGTTACAGAAACAATTAAAAAGGAGGAACATCTATGTCGACCAAAGATCCTTACTATTAAAATTTTCAAATACCTCCTCCATAGAATATATATATATATTCTTATGGCTCTAAAACTATTGGCTTAGTAAAAGTATTTTTGAATAAAGAATTTTAATTTTTAATAGTAGGCCTACTACACTTTACAATTATAAGTTATTTCGTATATTAAATAGTGCAGGAATATGATCAAAATTAGAAATTTCTACTAATATAAAGTACCCTCAAAGTAATTTTCATGGAAAGATTAAAGTTTCCATTTTGTTTGTAATGTTGATCATCTCACCAGATAAAATTTTCACAAACTTTCCAATAGTATGAAATAAAAACAATCATCCTTGATACAAATAAGGCTTGAATATGATGAAAAATCACCGAAACATGTCGTCGTCATAGAATAAAATTATATAAAATAAGGATAAGGAATAAAAAAGAAGATATTATCTTAATATAAATTATTATTACTCCTTATCAAATAAGTATGAACATTATTAGAAATATTAAACAATGCCTAGATAAAAAAAGTATGCAACATCGTTAGCACAGTTTTGGAGAAACTGGATTTTTTTTTCTCTTTTTGCCTTTCTGTAAACTACCCTTAGTTTTAGAGTTAGATATTTTATTCCAAAAATAACTGGCAGGGGGGGGGGACCTTATGAAATCCCTAGATACCAAGTTTTAGCCCAATTGGTTTCGGTTATAGACCAAGATACAAACAGACATACAAACGGAAATACTAAAACCACTTTTCCGGTTTCAGGTGGTCAAGAAACATCAACATTTATTAAAAGCCCAAGTTCATTTTTTTTTTAGTTTCAAAAAACTTACTTCTTCTTTCTCCGAGAGGTCAGCAAAGAGTAAAAAGTTGTTATCCTGACAGCAAATTAAACAAAAGGATTATTTATGAAACGGGTGATTCATGCAAAGTTACCAGCTTTAATTCTATTTTATTTTGGTTTCAAAGAGTACTGCATTGGTGGGCACGTCAACTATATGCCAGACTCATTTACTCTAGTGGATCCAGTGTTTGGGTCCCATTCGGATGTGCTAAGGTTTTTGTCCCCCAAATAATTTCTGGTAATCTTCCTCTCAATTGCGGCATTCCTAATCCTTACTCCATTTGCGTTATAAAAATATGTATAACCCGAAAGGGTAGTAAGACGCTGTCAAAAAGTAAAATAGTTTCAGAAAGCGGTATATACATGTTCTTGATGATGTGTCTATCCTTAAAGATAAATCGCTAGTAGCCAAGTTAATAAAGCCGCTAAGAAAGTGTTATTAAAATTTAAAAAAATGCGTTGTTATAAAATTTAATTAATTTAAAACAATTTTCAGCCATAAATATAGGCCTACATCAATTATGATTTTGAAACTCTGGAGTGTGGCGATTTTACTTGCTTTTTTTACGGGGGCCTCTCATGTTTTGAACTTTCCACTGTAGAATTGAGAGAAAGCGAGATAAAGAGATATGCGACAAGAATAATTGGCGAGTTTCATTTTAGGTCAGGCAGTTGGAGTATTTGAAATATGCAATGTCTCCGCCAATTTTTCAGTATTTAAAAACAGCAAAAAAAAATAATATATATATATATATATATAGAGAGAGAGAGAGAGAGAGAGAGAGAGAGAGAAAGAGAGAAATGTCCAAATATTTAGTACAATTTTAAAACTTAAAATTCCAAATCAATTTATTTTAATGTAAATATAAAACAACAGTTAAAATTAATTAGGTTTTTTTTAATAAAACATATTTGAGAAACGCAATATCAAATACAAAACCAAAAACCAACAAAGCTCAAACTAATATAAACTACCTTGTGATTGATTGAAACAATCGCTCTTAATGCAACATCTTAAGTAACTGCAACACCAAAGACGACAAACCGTTGATTCTATACCCGGTAACATAGAGGGAGATATCCTCACGCTCCTGTATTTCTTATGGGAATGTCAGTGTTTAGGGTTCAAATCTATTAAAAAATCCTCAATTAAGTTAAAAAAAATTGTAACCCTGTTTAAAAAACGGCTTTATTTATTTGAGGAAGTCTCGATATATATTTATAACAATTTATTTTCATTTCAGAACTGAGATATTTCATGCGAAACTACCTTGAAAATTAAATAATTTCACCTCCTAAGGGTTTTTTTAATAGAAAACTTAGAATGTAAGGTTTTTAATTCCATAAGGGACAAGTTTATACTATTCATCTCAATTTTGCCGTGACCCCTATTTGTAAGTGCAAACCACTTTTTAAATAAAGCGGTGTTTCTGGTCGCCTGCAACGGATCTCAGCTCTCAGCTAGGTGGCTCTTGTTGCACCTCACAAGATTCACCAAAGAAGTATGAACTCGAACATAATATTCTATTCTCTCGTCTTAACGGCAATGTTAGCGCTTAAATTTCTGACCAAGATTCAAGATCTGGGAAAACTTTCACCGCTGAAAGTCGCTTTGCAACTTGTTAGACCTGCAACCTATAGCCGGCCACGATACCTATAGTAGTAGGAAGGACAGTAGAAGTTCCTAAAGTCACTTAATTGTGTAGTTTCTAAAGATTTTTTTCTGTGTACAGTTATAATTTTTGTTTGAATATATTTAGTTGTATCATTTTGAACAGAGGACTGTGCATAACTAGGACATTGATGGCCATCTGGTGGCTGCATCCGTGCCGCGTGGGATGTAGGGGAAGGGGAAAAGTGGCAAAAACTACAAAATCTTGAACACCTCACTATAATCAATCATTGAATTACAGATTAGACATGTTACTGAGACTCACTGTAAACACCTTAATAACTTATACTGATATGTTAGCTCATGTGATCTGCAGCTGTCACTATAGATAGATCGTATCCATACTTATACAGTTAATATCGTTAAAAGCTATCAGTGTTAGTCTGAAAAACATAGGTTTGTATTTTCTAGGCATGGGCGCTTCAAATCTTCAAATCCTCGAATCCTTATATTCCTTAATTATAATCAATATTCAAGTATTCAATAAAATTTCAGATTCAATTTTGAATCTGAGATTTGTCCGAACTTATGAGACTTGTTAGTGGTTTATCCCAACATAATTACGGTTAGAATTTAACAGCCAGATCAAAACCACTTATCTGAATGTGAATTCACGTTACAACAAAAAAGTTATCATTTAGCTCTAGGGCGTAATTTGTATTTTATATGGCACCTAGGATTCAACATAGCATACTAAATGGGATACAATTAAGATTGAGCTTCGAGGAAAAGTTGTTTCCACCCATTTCTAGTATTTTCTAAACTGACCTTTATACTATTTTTTTCTCAAACCACGCATATTACCCATTCAGGTTGTATATATTTATACATTACATGAATTACACTTTATAAAAGGGTATGTCATTAAATTAGGTTAATTTGTGGCAGGGGGAAGCTCAACTCCGGGAAAGAAACACATCTCCAGCCCTTAGTAAATACATATATACCTTTCCCAGAACTACTGTCATCAATCACACAATCATATCATTACTGAAGGCTGAGGTTACAATTCCAGGTGGGTGGGTATAAATGCAGGTAAGTTTTTCAACGTTAAATCATAATTTACACCTTATTAATCTAAATATGCGGATAGCAGGCTAAAAATTGCACAGGAAATAATTGTGCGTTTAGTGCCTTAAGACTTAAATTCACTATATTCAATGTATCGACATAGGAATGCATAATGCATGAACTTTTAAACGATTTATAATTGAACGGACATTATCAGTACAGTTAGAGGTCGTGAGGAAGAGGACAACTGGTCTAGAAAAACAGGAACTTGTTCTACACGAGTCCAGGGGAATATAGAGAGGTCAGCAGAGAGTATAACAAGACCTGGTTTGATTCTTGATGGTGGTTTCAAAAGAAATATACTCTTGTGCGAAGTTGATTTTTGTTAATTAAGATACCTAAAAGGGGAAATTATATAAACTAATCTCAGATGTTTAGTTGCATTAACACATGACTTACAAGTTAACTTAGCCTAAACCCAACGCGAGCCCATGTGGTTTAAGTCGTAAGTCTTGAAATACTAGATTGAATAGTCGTGTATTGAGGTTGAGATTCGAATCTTAGTCGGGTTGATTCTAAGGTGGTTTTACAGATATAATTTACTATAGTGTTTTGCCCATACCCTCTCCACACTAATGAGAGTGCACTTCCTCTAAACTACCCCTTAAATCAAGACGCTAATAACCTTGGTACTAAGCCTTGGTTGTTAATTTGAATAAAAATACATACTAACACACACACACACATACACACACATTTACAGAGGGGCAGAGTGAAGGAGGAATATAAACAAGTGTTAGTAAAAAAACTTTTTCGGAATCGGGAACACTTTAGTTAAAGGAAGTTTTCGTTTCAAAACGCATGATATAATTTTTTCTCAAACCCGCATCAGTGGACACGTTGACTAAGTGGCAGGCTCATATTGTCTGTTTTTCTGGTGACATGGAGGTTGGGTTTCAAATCCCAGCTAGATGTGGTGACGGGTTTTTTTTCTAAAAGATTTTTCCCATTTGTCCACACAAATGAATACACATTTACTCTAAAACTCTACCTTATTTATCCCTATTCCAATAGTGTATAAGAATGCAAATAATCTAGAAACGATAAAAAAAAGTCTTAGCTGAGTATTGAAATAATATATTATCTATAATTTCCTTAAGTGTATCTAATTATTTTTATGTCTGGACAACTACACGTCCAGGCTATACATATATATATATTATGCTAGCGTATCATAGTTATGATAGTGCTGAAAAAGGTAGAATTAATAGGAACTGGGCTCGAATGTTCATAGAGAGATAGTGGTAAATCATAAGGAAAAAACTTAGTACACCCTGACGATATTCAAACCCCAAATTACACGTCACTGGAAATCTAGACCTAATTAGTAAGATAATTACACCAAATGTCCCCTGATATGGGTCTTACCAAACATGATAAAGATAAAAAACCCAGAGAGGGGTTCCTTGAAATCTTAGAGGTACCTTTTGATTCAAAAGCTCCATTTATTTTTTAATTTGAAATGAAACTTGTTAATACTTCTGCTTTATTGTGGTCTAGCCTAACTTGATTATAAGACAAACTAAACTACCATTGTCTCTAGACCATTAATTAGCCGCGTAACTAAATGTATGCGTACGACCTGAAAAAGTGGTATGACGCGATGCTAAAAGACCAAATATATGTTTGAACGTTATAATGAATACATTATAACAAAAATAACATTTAAAAACCCTTTATACTTCCTTATTTCTTATTATTTTTCCAAAATTTGAATTAAAATTAGAGGATTAGAATTAGTAGAAGATTCAAAATCGATATTCAGATTCGTAAAATACTAGATTCTACCAAAATCTATTAAAAGACATTATTAAATTTTCATTTGTAGAGAAACGTAAACCACATGTGTTAATTACCCTTTTATGCGATTTCTTTCAGCAAGAAAAATTATTATGAAAGAGAATATTGGCGGAAAAATTTAAAAATTGAGATAAAAGACTACGAAACAACTTGAATAACTTGTCTTGCAACCCCGTGATTAGGGCCTTCAAGGACATTTATAATAATTTAATTCTTGTTATTAGGAATATGAATATAATACTTGCATGCAATAACAGATAATAAAATAATAATAGGTATTTCGTGCAATATAATGTATAAAGGAAGTTTAACACACTGTGGCGGGATAATGAAAACTAAACTGTACCGAAAATAAAATAACACTGTTAACCTACTCATAGTGGTTGTTTTTTTTGTTCCACTCCTTCTTACCAGAGTTATGAAGTCAAAGTTTGTAAAAATGTACTATCTCCAGTTTCAAAATTAAAATTTATAAAATTATAACAATATATGGTAAATATATAATTGTATTTTTATATATTTTTTTATTCTTTAGGACCTTATAGTTTCGATTGACAAATTTATTCAGATATAAATTCACAATGCAAAAGAAACTTTCTATGAAGTTATCTGTATTGAAGAATTCTACTCAAGTAAATTGGATTTTACTAATTAATATACTTTAGCCATTTATGAAAGAGTCGGAGTCAAAGGCTTTACGTAACAACACTACAGTTAATAGACAATTAAGCTTTTATTTAGATGAAATATACCAGCATTTGCCTGAACGGAGAGTGGGAAATTATTTGCTAAAAACTAACCATAGTACATACAGTAGAGAATTGAGCCCCAGACTTGTACGTCATCCACAAACCAGTCTAAGCTAGCCTGTCATTTAGACCCCGTGCCCACCGTTGTGGTGTCAATGTCATTCATTTGCATATATATAGGTCTATCTAAAATGCTATACTTAAAGAAGAGTGAGACGCGGTGTAAAAAAAAAAGTAGGCTGAAGATCCATAAAATGTTGCTGCCTCTTCCACCAGCCCCCATCACCCCTCCAGACACACGAGCGGTATCTGAAAGTAGTCCCAATCTGTCAGAGTTAGCCCATGTACCGACATAAACATTTTTTTGGGCCTGTCACGCTAATGTCCTTAAGGTTTTATAAACGTGTGAGGTAATGAACGGCTGTCAAGAAATCGCGTCTGCCCACAGGCGTGTATGGTCGATGGTGGAACCTCTTCTTGCACCCAAAAGGTGGCGACTGACTTTGAGCCGAGCTTTGTGATTTAACGCTCGCGGCGAACATTACATAACAAATTTCGTGATAGAAGTGCGGCGAATGGTTTCTTCAAATGATCGGCTTGATAGTGCTTGGATTTTATCTTATTTATAGCCGAAATGTCAAACCTAAAAGTTTAAATATGGGGTTTACATTCGTATAAAATATTAAGTAATATATTTTCCTTGGCTCCTGCATTTCGACACTTTTCCTTAATCAATTCTGAGAGAAGTCAGTAAGCTTATCATTTTTCGTTTGCAATTATCTCGAGTGGTTTCCATATATCCAGAAATCGTATTTTTTAAATGTCATAATGCTGTGAATCCTGAGAATCCCCCAAACAGATTTTTTTTATATGGTTCAGTAACAAATACATGTTTGTTCTTGATTACACTCTAGTGTGAGTAAACACTTGCCGCAAATTGTTAGAAGCACACAAAATGCATCTTCACTCCAGTATGCACTCATGAATTGATGACTGTGCTCGACATGTGCGACGAGATACCGGCAATTACTTGTAATATTAAAAAAAGCCAAAGGGATTCGCGAAAATACCCAACAGTCGCGTCATCGGTTGGATTACGTGCGCTCGGATCGAGCGGCTCGGCTCCTCGCTCGTTACACTGTAGGGCCTACCGACTAGCGAATGCTCATGTTACACTAGAATGTTCTCTTCTATTCTGTTAAATGTCAGTCACCACCAAGGAAAAAAAACACAATGAACTCGGGTTGATAAATACCCTACGGTTTGTCCATCGGAGATTTGACCCAGCCCCCTCAGTCAATAGCAGTAAGATCTAAATTATGGTACACTCAAGTCCCTCTCAATAAAACTTGCTCAGTGGAGTGTATTGTAGTTATAAAGTTTAATCAATCCTTATTTATTTTTATTTTCGCATTGTGTGTCAGTCAATCTGCCTGCCAAAAACACGTGTAAAGTTCAAGGATATTTATCTTTTCAGTTTAATACACATGTATAAAATACTTGAAAAATACTTTAGAAGTGAGAAGGTGCATTCAACTTGGGGGCTTAAATAAATTGTACAAGAGATAAAAGTGTCTAGATCCTGAAATCCCTCACAAAAGCTAGATTATCTGTGATTTTATTACGTACGAGACAAACACCCCTCGATACAGGAGGCCCATTTTGAGCCCAGACCTCCTCATCAACCACAAAGATCAGGCGGGTTTGAAACCTTAGTTCAGGTACCCTCCGATTCGAACGGGGTTTTAGTTCCATCCAGATTATTTAGTGCACAAAGTAACCAATAGAACCATGTAAACACTCTAATTACAAACCGGCCTGACTTATAAAAGAAACACAAGCAAATTAGCATATAAGTTTAATGTCTTAAGACCCCCGCCCTCACTATAACAACTATCCTTCCTTTGGAAATCAAAATACCCCCACACCGACGACCCTGCGGTCATAGGTGTTAGGCACATTAAATCTCACTTGGTCACTATTGACGTGAGAATTAAGGTTTCGTTTCCATACTCCAGACGGAATACGATAATTTTCTAAGTAACTAAATAGTCCGCAAAGGTGGGTGCGAGGACAAAAAAAGGCATCAGTCTCATCTTGTCTAGTTCTGTCGATGACTAAGGACGTTGAATTTTAAATATTGGCCGAGTGTTAGTGAGGTCCGTTTAATCCAAGTGGTTTTACATTCTTCCTATCCATAAATGCCGGGAGCATTTTCTCTAAATTTTACCTTGCTCCTCCTTACCTTCATCAGTGTAAATATTCAAATATCCCTTATGAATAATAATACGAGGATCACAGGGTGTGGGGTAAGGGGAAATAAATGACAGTTACAGGGAAGAAAAAATTAATGGAGTGCGACAACTGGTAGCGTGTATATTTATTTAACTAAGGCTCCTTGGTTCGGTTCATGGCATGGACGAAATATTTATTATTAATTGAAATTGGGATTTTGACGTTTACGATATTTAAATAAAATCCAGGGGGGCTGGGTGTTTTTTTGTGTGTGTTTGTTCTAGATTTAATTAAGTTTATATGTCGTGTGCTGATATAATGAATTAAATGAAATAAAACAAAAACATATGAGTGGAAGGAGTATCGTGGCCTCGTCCACCAAAATAAATTTCACACAAAGTGTGTTCCGTATCTTACTACACCACCTGCAATTTATATATATAAACTGATAGGATAGGAAGGAAGATGAGAGAATTTTGAGTAAATTTACTATATGTGGGCGAGGAGATATCGTGGAAAGACACTAGTACACCTGACTGGGATTCAAACCTTGATCTAGCTGTCACCAGAAAACAAATACTATACAGGACTGACACCTTTGTTCAGAGCACCCACTGGTCCAATATTCCATTTTCTGTAAATTTGAAAGAGAAATTCATTACCTTTTGATTCAATCCAGTTTTATTATTATTATTATTATTATTATTATTATTATTATTATTATTATTAGTCTTACTACCTGTTCACATTATAAGATTATATGATAATTATTCTAGTGGGATAAGGATTAGAAAGAAAGCATGTTAGCTGTAGTCCACCCACATTTGTGTGGAAGGAGAGTGGATAACCATTTAGGAAAAACCAACCTAACTATAGCCGACTGGGATATGAACCCGATATCCCTATCATCAACAGGCCGATTCAACACGACAATGACGCCTTACACGCTTCAGCCACTGAAACGAGTAATACAGCGGCTGTAATATTTTACTTTGGAATGAACCTATTTGCGTGACCTTTATTTTGTCACCATGTCTTCGTGCCTGTTTCGTCTATACACATAATACAGTAGATTGACGATGTTATGGTAGTATAGCTGAGAAAGCTAGCATTTGTGATAAAATGTACCCGAATTTGTATGGAGGTGATATTAAGAAACTATTTAGGAAAAAACCCTCTCAGTTCACGCGAATGGGATTCAAACTCTGACCTTACTAACTTCCGTAAATATAAATGAGTTTGACAAATATACTGATCATCCACACCTGGTTGGTAATTTGGCGTTACTAAATTTGGCATTATCAGCCAATAAATGTGTACAAAATAACAGCTGGCACTCAGCGATCATTACTACGAAGACACGTACCATCTTATATCTATCTATATGTGTACGGTAAACTTATGATACGCCAGCACTGGTGTTGGATGCATTGGAGGGAGGTTTTCCACATGTGGGGTATCAATGTGAAGTTATCATCCCCTATATTGATATTAATGCAGGGTAGTTTCACTTAAGTTACCCTCCCCATTTCCTCCCCATTGGAATAAGTCGTTGAAATACATGTTGACACACACGTGACCTAGGGCTACCAACTCGGCTTGTCTTTGTGTGACGGATACGGGGAGGTCGGGCTACGAATCCCGACAGGGTAGACTAATATTTTATCTTAAAATAGATTTTTACGCTCACTTCATTCAATGTAGGTAGGTTTCTTCTTAATTTTAACTTCCTCATCCCTACCCCATCAATATGAAGATGAGGTTGGCATTGGATGGGGGGTAGGGCGCGTTGCAAATTTAAAAATCACACTTCCTCACACTTTCGGTAACCAGTTCAAAAACGGACTTTCAGGTCTACATAGTCAACTTTCGTTGTGTCTTATACCCCTAATTTAATTTGAACAGTCAACTTTGAATGATATAGCAAAAAGAAAAAAAATATAGTGTTAAGAAAAAAGAAAACTTTTTATACCTTTGCAAAAATAAAAGTTTTTAGCTTTAGTCTAGACTGGCTTGCTCTCCGCTATCTTGAATCAACTCATAAACTAAAGGGTAGGGAAGGGGTTTTATATCTTAGCGGGGGTGGATACCGGGTAAAATGGTCTCTAAGGGGTGGGATTTAGCTGGCTACTGCCACATCCCAGACAAGCGAGATAGAGATATATCAATTTTGAGCTTTTCTAAAAAAAAATAAGATAAATGTTCTTTCTTATGTATATATTATTCAGGCAAATTTTTTTTAGTGGTTATAGCAGCGATTTTCAGCCTTTTTCAATTCATGACACACTGAAAAAGGTGCTAAAATTGTCAATACACACTACCAATTTTTTTAAAAGAGAGAAATCAAGTATAAGAATTGCGTTTAAAAATGCAATAGCTTAAATTCTAGTAATTATTATTTATTGTGTTATTTTCAACAATAATGTTGTTAATGGATTTAAGAATAAATTTAAATAATAAATCTAATTTTTCACTAACTTTATTTTTTTTTACTTTCCCCAAAACTACCGCGGCACATCAGTCGTCCCTTTGCGGCACGCCGGTTGAAAAACGGTGGGTTATATATAATATATAGGCTATGAATTCAAAATTCCCTAGTTCAATTCTCAAGACCACACCCACCCATCACACAGTAATGAGTCATTCACTCCACTCTGCTCTTTATTTACCTCCAACTATTGATACCTAAGCGCTCCCTCTCCTCACTACATGGAGGAATTCACCCTGATAGGGAAGATTCCATAATTCTTTTTTATAAATAAAAAAGCAGATCTTCGTCGACTGGCTGTTCGTTTCATGACCGGGAGTGTTCGTTTAGGTGCTTCAGCAGATGAGCTCCATTCCCACATTCAATTTGAATAAAAACGTGTTTGAAAGCGATTTTAAAAACTGGCCTTTTCCATTAGTTCAACGTTTTAAATATGACGTTGAATTAGCCATACTAGTATTTAAAATACGAGGTTATTACCAAATACATTAAAAATTATTAAAATCTGTTCTTGGTAGTTTATTTTATGTATTGAACTATTTTGTTTACATTACATGGTCATTTAATTATGTGTAGCACTATTCCAAACAATTATGCGCAGCCAAATATTATTTTGTCATAGACAACAAATTATTTCCAGGACTATTGAAAATTCTGTCGCCGGAATGGCCAGTGAAAGATGGTGAGGTGGTTGTGCTACCCCGTTTTTCTGGCTTCTTAACAACTTGTCCTTGGCTGTAAGCTAAGGCAGGAAAGCAACTTTACTCGATGAAGAATTGCAAGGAGTATCAAACCTTTGTGAAATAAGAAGTTCTTCGTTCGATTTTGTGGAGGAATAGTATTATATACCTCCACGTCGATGGACTAAGGGTCTAGGTATTTCTATTTATTTCCAGTCTGTGACAGAGAGTTTATGGTTAAGATCTTGTCTTAGTATAGTGAGTGGATTGTTTATCTGTTCACTTCCTCTAAAGTATACCTTCCACCTCTCTACATTAGTGTACATAGTTCGGATGGGTAGAAGAAGCTGTGTGAAAAAATGACAACACATGTTGGTGATAGTTTTTTCTGCACGTCATACTACCCATTCTAGCATTAAAAGTGTAACTAAGCTAATGAGGTAGGGAAAGTAAAGGTAGGATTTGAGGGGAAATGTACTCGCATTTGTGTGGATAGATAATGGGAAACAATTTAGAAAACAAATCTCCTTAGTACACCCAATCGGGATTTGAACCCCAACGTTATCATAACCTGGCAAACCACAAGAACTAGACGAATTTGACGTTTGATTCGCTTGCCCCATTGAGACGTGCTGTGAGAAGTAAAGACGAAATTATTCCTCTCTTCGTTAATCCGTGATGTAGTTTTATGACCACACCAAGTCAGAAAGTTCCCAAGGGAGTGAAAGGGGTTGAAGGGAGAAGGTAAAGGGGGAGGATGGCGGCAGTCGAATTCACTGTGACGACGATTTAGCGACTTTAAGGGGGATTGGTTTGAGAGGGGAGGGAATTAAAGAAACTAGGCCACTGTGTCACCGCTGTCAATCAGACTGCCTCCAACACACATTGTGGAGGGCTCAATTCTACGTTATGCCCATATCAGTGAGGCAGGTGGATTAAACGATAGTATTGTCTAGTCTTGGGTTTGATCTGAAGTGAAGTGAAGATCGAGGTTGAATACCAGCCGAGTGTAATGACTCACGAGGGTGACATTTTCCTTAATGGTGTTTACTCTCTTTCTCTTCACAGTAATGTGGGTACGTTTCCTTTGAAAATTTATCTTCCTCCTCCTCCCTAATCTCATTAGTCTGATTAAATATAGATGGACTGGACGGGTAGTAAGGCGTGCTTAAAAATATAATTCGGTAGAAATAAAGGTTGAGAAAATAAAGCTAAAACTATTTTTTGTGGGCAATACGGATAACTTCTTATTATATTTGTATTAATGTTATTTTATATGTATTGATACTACCTGAGTAAAATTTCAAATCCCGTATGAATATATTAAAGCAGTTCTAGTAACTTTTGTAACTCTCAAATACTGTACTTGCTAACGATCTTTTTTTTTACTATCGCGTCCGTGTTTAGAACATGCACTAATTATACCTCTATGTTAAGGGTGAGAGAAGTTAAATTTTTGAGGAAATGTACTCACATGGAAAGTATATAACAATTAAGGGAAAACAACCCTCAATATACTCTAACAGGATTTGATCCCCGATCTCCCGTCATCGGTAGTACAATCTATTGTGAGAATGACGCCCTATATAACCGTTCCACGGGTGAGGTCCGCATAAGTTCTGGGGGAATTGGCTAAGAAATGTATAAGATCTAATGTCCGAATATTATAAAAACATGAACGAATGAATATATACTTGTATCAAATATATATAACTATACATACACCATACAATTAAGATTATACTTACAATAGTATTTGGAAAAGTAGGACGCTAACCCACATAATAAAAGTAGGATGATACTTCGTGATGTAGAAAAGACGGTGATTTTATATCCCTATCTTAGGATCGTTTAGGCTATTGTTGTATTCGACAATACTTTATTCTTGAGTTGATTCTGCCCCAGAAAGACTGATTGATCACCCTCCCACACATCGATACCCTCTCACCCCTCGGCGGGCATTATACTTCCGCATTCCCCTCTACCTGATCGTTTGCAGTTGGTAGAACGTCTTAACCATCCCAGCCATCGATACTCCTTGAGATATTATGACTCCCCGCGCCCGCTACCTGGACGGGAACCTTAGTGTCCGCGCATTCTCACCACTGTTTTGTTAGGCCCTCCCACACCTAGCGTACTGTTGTGTAATATATCGATCCCAATATACGAGTAAACTCTAGTCTGTGAGAGTAGTTAGTTAAGTGCCCTCCTCGAAAGATGTCTAAATAAGATCTACATGTCGCGTCAGGGGCGTCAGATAAAACCCCTAAATAATGATTTAATAAGAAAGCACTTGAAATGAAACCCGCATATTCTACCAAACAAAATTAATAAGTCTACCACTGAATGTGATGGCACTAGCCTGGTGAGAGAGGTGGGAGCCTGTACGTGTACTCCATTGATGGTTAAATAATTGTGAAGTGCCCTCCCCGAAATATCTCTAAATAAGATTTCCATGTCACGTCAGAATAAATGAAAAAAAAAAAAAAAACTTGAAATGCAACCATCATAATAAGCCTACCTTTGAACATGATGTTATCAGCTTGGTGAGAGGGGTCGACAAGTTTATATTTATCCAAATGATGGTTAAATAATTAAATGTAGCATGTCCTTTTGAAACTATGAAACCCATATCGCTTTTGGCCTGTTGAGAGGGATGAGAAACATGTATATATAAAGTTTACTCTCCTAATGATGATTAGATAAAATTTCCATGTCACGACATAAATAAGCCATCCCCTTCCGCTACAACCCTCCTTTGCTAATTAAAAGCGAACAAACCCTAGTCCCCTACCCTTACATTCTTGTAGGTTAAAGGGTGAAAACAGCTTAATGACAATGCAGGTATTCAAACATGGGACACTTGGTTCAGACGTGTTACTAGTTTTCCGTCTTCATGTCCTAGTATTTTCCACAAATATTTCCGTGATTTTGTTAATGAACAGCACAATTAGGACATGAAGGGATTAAAACCCAAAACGCTTGGATCGGAAGTGTATCTTAATAGCACACCTGCCAGGAAATGGTCTAGGCTAGACCAAAGACTCGTTGACCGGAACTTGTTATGAGCCTACACTCAGTCACTTCGAGTTTACTTACATAAATGATAGCATGTACTGATATAAAAACATGTTGTTGGAACTTATCAATTATAAAGACATGTTTAAGAAAACACATTCTGAATATAAGTAGATATAATTAATTAAAAATACTGAAAAACAGTTAATCGAATATGATCACAAATAAAACGGCATAAAAACCCAACATGCTGCTAGAACGTTTATATTCCAAAGATATGTTGAAGAAAACATATGTTGAATATAAGTAAATACCAGTAATTTACAATACTAAAAATATGGGATGGAATCTGATCACTTCTAAAACAATGACTGTACAGATATATAAACTAACATAATACTAGGATAAAAATATGTTGCAGACCATATTTGAAGAAAATATACGTTGAATATAAGTAATCATAAGTCATATACTAAACTGAAAACACGAAATCAATCTTATCGCTAATAAAACACCGACTGCAATAACATAAAAACCGACATTTTGAAAACGTAAAATACATGTTGAAGAAAACACATGTTAAATATAAGCAAATAAGAGTCTTTTACAATAGTGGAAACATGTAACCCAATCTAATCGTTAGTTAAACATCAACTGTACTGACACAAAAAAATATATTGCCGGAACTGCACTACTGAAAAGAATTAGATATAGAATAAGCGGACCTGGTTGGTGAAGATTCTCGGCTGGTGAAGATACATATCTAAGATCGTGAAGATATGTGAATAGTGAAGATAGAAGGATTACAATGGTGAAGATATAGACTAGAGGTGATGAAGATTGATAGGTTTGAATAGTGAATATCTCTAATGGTGGGTCGATCAGGAGTGTTAACTATGAACTGATCAAACAAATAATGAAGAAACTAGCATCTTGGTTTTTCTTTATGGGCCATCTTCACTATGCTAGTTGATTGTAAATCCATAAAATAAGACCTACAAGAAATAAAATACACAGTACCGAGTGCACTCGAGTACTTTTGCAATAGTCAGTTTGGTATCCACAAAACAAAAAATCGCTTTTCTGCACACGCTGTGGATCAAGCTCATGAGCTAAACAATGCTGTTATGAAAATAATTGGTGGTGTTATAGGTCTTTTGCAAGATCAATTCATATTAAGAAGGTGGATACTGGCTGGGCTATTAGTTAGCATTCTAGATGAGTTTGAGCCAACGGACAAAACTAATAGTACCAAGGAGCAAAACTAACAGTACTGACGGGAATGTTTACCATGAACAGTATGCTGCTTACCAGAACCAGTTTCAAGACCAAAAACAAGCTTTAAAAGGAAGCTTTCTTGAGTTCGTAAACCCTTTTGAGCAAAACTAGTGTAATCTTGTGGCTTGGGACACAGAAGTTATGACGGAAAGAGAGCGAGTTAAAGCTCTAGTAGGTGCTGAATAAAATACCTTACAACTCTACAACAACTAAATAAAAGAACGTTTGAGTAAATTGACCAAAGATAGTGTATTTGCCCCATTGCAGAAAAATGGGACAAAGTTCTTTGATTTTGCTTTAAAACAGAGTTCGTTCCTCACCTATCTCCGACTTGAGAAATGAATTTGAACTTTTATCTAGGGATTTCATTGCAAGCTAAAACAGAGAATTAGTTTTTAAAATGTTTTTGAAGAAGAAAACACCAGTTTCCTATCTAATCTTTCCTCAAACGGTGTTTTACGATCATACTAGAAATCTAAGCTGCTTAAATTCCTGGAAGAAATGGTTGATCCGGCACAGGTTGAAGGATTCTGCAATACAATAATTTATGACGGAGGTGCACTTTCACATGCTCTGCCACCAAAGCATCACGGACATTTGGAAAATACTGTAATACAGAGTTCAAAAACAATTTTTTCTATGATGCTGAGAAGTTTCATGCAAATTGAATCCACATTTCCTTAGATACTAAATCAAAATCTTGCCTGAAGAAATTTGTGAAAGAGAAGAGAGGCGTTGGTCTTCATCGCCAATTATCATAAGGAAATACGTTACCACAAAATGTGAATAACTTCCACTGCTGCGATCAGAATAAGACCAAACTATTAAGGTTACTTGGAGAACACGCGCTTTTGAAGTTTGATTGGGTTCACATCATTACTGAGATTGATTGCATCATTCATTCATCCTAACTGGGAACAACTTTAATTGATAGAGTCCAATGAAGACAACCGGAAGAAACGGATGGCAGGATTTTCCTACACGCTAAAGACAGTGTTGAACATGAAACTATAAAAATTACTATTTGCACAGTAGATTCGCAAAATTGCTGGTCTTCGGGAGATGTGGATTCTCTTTGAAGCCGGGTGGGCTCATATGTATATAAGCACTAATGCCATATTTGAAAGTTTAGGTTATAATAAAGGTGTTGCCTTGAGAGGGGTCCATGCATTCACAGGATCAGATTAACCTCATCATTTGCCATGAAAGAGAAACAGACTGCCTGTAAGGTCTGAAAATCATCCTTTTAAGCTACGGATGCCTTCCAAGCTATCTTTTTACCTAAATAGTCTATTTCTGACGAGACTTTTCAAGTTCTGGAGAAGTTTAGCCTACTTTTATGCTTTACTACAAAGATGGAGAAGACTCCTCAGTCAATCATGTTAGAAAGCTTCCCTTTACTTCAAAAAATAGTACAACGTTTGCCTTCAACTAGAGAGGCATTAAGGTAGAATTGTCTCCGTTCAGGATATCAGTTAGAAGACATCTGGGGCCATGCCTGCTCAGTGTTTGACAACATTCCAGAGCTATAAGTATGGGGATGGACCATTATTGAAAAGGAGTGGACGTCTTGTCTTCTCTTCCCTCTATCTGGGCAGCTTGTAGAGAATTGGTTAAGTGCAGTTGCTCTGGATGCCATACACAATGCTCCAGTTCATAGGCCAAAGTGGCATGCACGTTATTCTCCACAAGCTGCACTGGGGGTCGACAATGTGGCAATAAATACAATAAAAGGTATATGCTTAGCTGATAATTTCTAGATTTCCATAGGTCTATTAGAAATTTCAAGATCGTAATAATTATTTTTATATCCGTATTTTGTTTGTGAACTCTTTTCAAATATCAGGCATCAAAAATACTTTTTAGATAAACTAATAACATCTATTTGTTAACTTTTTAATCGTTTATTTGAAAATAATTACTTTGTATAGGAATGGATTGGAAGATGAGGAAGAATATGACGGGATTTAGACAGGGTTAAGCTAGAAGCAGTTAATTTGTAGGAACATTACTTACTATTTAAATATTTTTTCAAACATTTAGGCTAATATGTTTTTGTACTAATAAAGTTAATGAAATGTGAAAAACTAAAATGTATCTTCATTTGACCCACGATTTCTCAATAAGTTGTTTATTAAAACATATTTTCTTGATCTCAATGAAAAACTGAAATAATGTTATTTCTTTTATATGTGAATTAAAAACGTGATATTGTGGATAATAAAAAATATATTTATCAATTAAATTTGTGAGAAAAGTGAAATTTTCAAATATTCCTAAATTGTGGTGAAACCTTTAGGTTTAGAGATAAATATATTTTGACAAATAAGTGTATTCTTAGCAATCGCTTTCAAACAATAAAAAAAAAAGTGAAATCGGACAACTAAGAGCTGAGATACAATACAATTCAGAACCATAAATGGCCACCATTTCGATGTCCTGCACGGATTTTCAAGTAGCTCCCTAGATGAAAGGGTATCTTTTCTCCTTATTTATGACTACAGAAATTGGCATATTCCAGTCAAAAAATGCAGCTTTTTGGCTTTATTTCTATGTACCAGACGTAATAAAAACGATTTTTTGAAATGAGTTAGAAAAACACTCCCATTGGTCCTCATGATCAAACATGGACCAACTAACTGGTCTTCTGTATCATTAGTGTAGTCCAAATAAAGTGAAACAAATAAACAACACCTAAAAGCATTTATGGTGCTATTTTTTTGGGCTGGTGACTCTCAAAGTAAGGTTAGTTTTCGTTACTACCTTGCTAGCAGGTTATTAACCTTGCAAAACCCATTACTGTATACAAGGTTGCTTAAAACATATAATTTTATAAAATTAATAAAAATGGCAGCAACACATTTGTACATACTTTACCAAACAGCCTATTAAGAGATGGGAATAATTCTAAAAATCGTTTTGCAGTAAATTATCATAAAAATATTTGTTTTATAGTAACAATATAGAATCTCATTTTTAAACACACCCCAAATATTCTTTTTAAACTAAATTGTTAGAGAAATAGTTGACATTTCAATTTTTTTTAAATAAATGTTCAGAACAGTACAATTTGATTATTTGTTTATTCAAGAGCGAATAAATAGTTCTATTTATAAAGTAAAACACACCCCAGATGTCCATTTTGAGTCAAATAGTAATGTCATTTTCTCTAATAGTTTGAATCTTATCCGTATGAACAAGGGATGGTTTTCCATGTGGTAAACTTGGGTGGTCTTGGGATAAAATGCTTGCCCCAGGACCCGATGTTCGTGGGTTTAAACTCAGCCGGGGTCGACAGATATTTCTTGAGCGATAAAAATCCGTTGCACAAATTCCTTCGAAGGGGGAGTAAGGCCATTATTCCTATGTAGATTTTGGATGTAAAAGAACCCTGGAAGATATATTAAAATACCTTTCCCGGCAAAATTGCTAGGTCTTTTCCCTTTAGCTCATCGAAGTTCTCGTGCGCTGTCATAATCAGTCGATTCATAAAGTGCATGTTAAATACATTAAATGAAAATGAAATGAAAAATATTTCTTATATGGGATTTTTTAGTCATTGTATTTCCCACTCTCACTCTAAGCTAATGCTAATGCTAGTATTTAAAAAGCTGTGAAGGAAAGGGGAAATTATTTTGAGGCATATTTGCTTATGGGGGTTATTCATACGCTGTGTAACGGCTTTTTCTAATAACTCCCCTTCATCCGCTCAAACCTGTGTTCGTAACTTTTTAAATCAAGAATGAGGTTCGAATCTCACTCGGGTGAAATGGAGGTGGTTTTTCATAAATGGTTTTCCACTCAATTTCCACACAAATGCGGGTTCACTTTCTTTATATTCAACCTTCCAAATTCCTGGCCCATTAGTGTAATTAGTACTTGAACGTATATCCCGAGTGGTTAGTAAGGTGCGGTGCTAAATAAAAAAAAGTTAATGTAATTATTTTATAGGGAAGATTATGTAACACTAAAAGAGGGACTCATATTTAATACTATACTCAAAATTGGAATTTATTTATAGATATGTTTGATAACAATGAGAACATGAACAATAATATTATTTTTTAACATTATGATCCAAGCATAATGATCTGTTTAATCTAACACCATTATGTACCCATCTCCCCCCATATAATACCATGTAGACAAGAGAGCCTATATGGATTACCCCTTGACACATATTCTTTCTTGGATTACCCCCCAGATAGATGCAAGTTTTTGAAAAATAAAATAGAAAATATCTTAAGGAAGGTTGTGGCTACTTTTGGCACAGGTCCATTCTTTTTACGACAAGTACTTGTCCACATGTCAGTGTGTGTGTGTCTGGACTGTTGCAATTCATGGCAAACTGACAGATCTGTTTTAAGGGAGAGGGGAAGGGAGGGGAAGGCGAGCAGTGCTTTTTAAAACAACTGCTGCTGAACGTTCATTTATTCTGAGCCCTCGTTGCTTATTTTATTTCTAAAACGAGATTTGCACGTCCCAAGCGGAACGTGTTAAACAGGATGGAGACAATGTAAGATAGCCCAAGAGGCGTAACATTTTAATAGTAAAAGAATGTTAAAAAATATTATGTATGTATTTACCCGTCTCCCATTTAATGATTACAAACTTGGCTGTATCCTCTTCTTCTTCCCATCACTATATAGATTAGGTAAAAAGTGAGCTCAAGCCTAATATCACTTTAAATATAATATGATCTTAGGGGTGTAGTTTATTTATTTCACCCCCCCCCNTTATTTCCCCCCCCCCCCCCTCCAACCTCTCCCCCCGCCAAGACATCACGCGCCACCGATTTGGCCATACCAAATGAATTACAATAATGATGTGGACATGAAGGTAGAATTGAGACTAAATGTACCACATCTTGTAAGGATTCCCAGTCACTGGTAAACCATAATAGATCAATTTTACATTTTGTTTGCATATCCTTCGGTGCAGGTTTGGGATTATAAACGTTTAGTACCACACTCGAGTATGAGGGGTGGGGGTAAATGGGTATTTTTCTAAATCACCCCTCATTCATTAAAAGCAAATAATTTTAACAAAAGCATAAGAAATATATGTATCAGAACTATAATATAGATAAATACAAGTTAATTGAATGTTGAGATTACATTTTAATAGCGTACTTACTAATTGATTTATCATTATTTTCAGTGTTTTCTAAAGAATTCTTGATGGAGAAGACACAAACATGTTGGTGCTCTTCTATAGATCACACGAATGTGAGATAAAATATTTTGCAATGGGTTATGGTATTTTACATCAAATAGAGAAAGATATTGCATAGATATTTAAAAATTGTCCTGTCACACCAAATTCCATGACTTTTTCAGGTTTTCCAGGTGCGTATCAATCGTGAGAAAGAAAGAGATGTAATACATTGTATATAATCCTCATTCAACCCTCCCCCCCTCCGAAAAAACCACAAGATAATATGTATGGGTGCGCTGCTGTAAGTATAGATGGCCTATAGTAGTTAGGTGATGAGTCATCAGCGCTTGGGACAATATTTACAGTGAACTTCGAATCTATTATCGCTTCCACTAATAATTTTGCCTCCATTGTGTATATTATGCAAGCAGTGCTAGTGTGTTAAGCTTGTATGCCTGAATCAAACCCCGAGCTCGAATCCAGACTTGTAGTTCATAAGAAAGAACTATCCTCATACACTCATCAGGAGAATATGAGTGAATTTCCTCTTCAAACAGCTTTATTGTCCTTTACTCCTCTTTATTAAGTCATAACGCTTTTGTAATGATGCTAATAAAAACACACGCGAAAATTAAATTTGAAACAATTGGGATCCAAACAAATCCCCGCAATGGCGGCATTTGAAGGGTTAAGTGCTCTTTACACTGGATAGACCCTATTAAATGTATATCTAATATATCATATTTTAATGAAACATTATGCTAAAAGTCCTTATTGAGTTATTAAATAAAGGATTCTCATTCAACTTTTATAATATTACTAACTTATAACTTTAGGAATATTAAAGGCTTGGCCAAAGGGGTATAAATAAGGAGGGTAGTTTTACAGGAAGTTTAACCGAATCATCATGGAAAGAAGATTAAGAAAACCAGAGTGACAAATCATATCGGCAATAAAGACATTTCTCTTCTCAAAACAGCCAGATATATACAATTTTTCATTGCCAATTACAAGATTCCTTGATGTTTCCTTGATTTTCCTGAGCGTATAAAATTTCTTATTTTAATGTTTTCCAGAGCAAATACACTGCATATCCGTTCTCCTAGTATTCCTTTGTAAGTCAATAAATATAAATATTAATTATCATTGTTGTTTTTATATTGAATTCTTGACACAAAAATATTTATTAAAAATAAATCTATCAATGCAGTTTAGCCAAATCTCCTTGACATTTTTCCCTCTCATACAGACAGAATTCCCTGACTTTTCCTGCTTTAAAAATGCGTATCAATTCTGTCGAAATGTGTACTACGACAAGAATAATTAAAAGTTCCAAGACAATAATCTGCAAGGTTAAGGACGCCTCTAACTTTTAAATCTCTCTTTTGTTAGCGAGAATAAATAAAAACAGGCATTTGCCAAAAGTGTGAGAGACGTTTCCTCTAATTGAAAAAAACACATACTTTCTATAGATGCATTTCAGTAAACCGTTGATTAATTGCCTATAAACTATTATGAAACAAAACAGACGTATTTAGATTAAATTTTATTTTGCACATTAGTGTTTGTTAGTGCTAGTTTTTTAATAACAGCGTCTTACTACTTGCTCAGGTTATACGCATATATAATTACTGTAATGGGGGAGGTAATTCACCCGCATTTGCGAGGATGTAGAGTGTGAAATCAACTAAGGGAAACTACCCTCAGTAGACCCAACTAAGATTCGAACCCTGATCTCCCCATATTCAGCAGGCCAGCCCAACACAAGAGGGACGCATTAAACCGTTCGGGCACTAAAGCGAGTCTGAGTGCTAGTTTATGATAAACTTCGTCATGATAAAACTTCGAACGTGTCTGAAAAAGTTTGTGTTGTATATTATAACTATATTAACAAAAAACAAACATATTCTAGTTTGATAACGACCATTTTGAGCATTACTAACTAGTTTTTAAATGTTTTCACAAGCAACTATTAAAATAAGAGTTTTAAAATTGTAATTTATAATTGTAATATAGTTTTAAATAAAAATAATTGTATTTTAATAATAATAATTTTAATAATTGTAAGCATTAGTAACACTTTATTACTGTAGCACTATAGTCCAGCTTTACTGCCAACCAAAAAATGTATTTGTATTTATATTTCAAACACAAGTATTTTCTCCACAAAATTTCTAGAACAAAATTTAGAGATTGTTGACAAGGCACTATTATCAAATACTTTTTGTACCAGATTAAATAGTTATACACAATCTAATAACATTTTGGGTTAGCCAAACTCTACTTTTATAAACAGAATATAATCAACTATAAATAAATAGACATAATAATAACAATAACCAATAATTAAAATCAATACTATGTTTGTTTTTAAGCAGCTATTAGCTACCGTTAAACTACAAAAATATGTGTTTCTTATCAAAGATTTCACTAGTGAAACTTTTTTGGGGTTTTTATAGTAAATAAGTAAAGTAAATCTTCAATTTCGATAAAGTTAAGATTTTGTTATGCCAAACGTTAAAATAGAATATTAGAATTATCCCTCGATGACACGATCATACTAAATGTCCAATTATGATTACATCAGTAAAATTGTGGGTATTATTACATCAATGAGAAATGTAGGTATTCCTTTTTAGTGTAAAAAAAATGTATTTGTACTAAATGTTGTCAAAATTATTTGAAAACAATAGGCGTCCTGGGAAAACGGATATATAACCGATATTAATGAAATATTCTATAGAAATCTCTATTCTCACAAAAAATTGTTGATTTTTGCCAATTCATAGTTTTATTATATTTGGTTCAAATCGGTTTAGGATAGTAGACATCTTGGGGAATAGGATTCAAACTTATCTTTACGTTAGTTTTAAAATGTATTTATAGTGACAAGTCTCCAAATGGGCACTACTTATAATAGTACCAAATTTTTTCAAAATGGGTCCATAAATTTAGTTGTGGTAGATAAAACTACTCAAGGTCAAACGATGGTAGCTAAAGGAGGTAGCTAACCACTAATACGGATCTCCTTTTTGAAACAAAATGAACCTAAAACCATTTTAGACGGAAAATTAAAGGATTTTTCATTTTATGGAAATTCTGTAAACAAAATTCTAACACCATTTTAGAAAAAAATAATTATAAAATAAGCATAACTTATAACCCGGATGGGTAATATTATGTGGCGCTAAAAACATATATAGGCCCACATACAAGTTAATTTAATAATAATATTTAGCACCGCGTCTTACTACCCGTTCGGGTTATACGCTTGCACACACATACAAAATACATTATCAACATTATCAAATTATCCAAAAACTAAAAATAAAATATTCTTATTATTTTGATAATTCTTTAAATTTTAGGACAAGACTTTTTTAAATAAAAAAAATTGTTATTTTTAAATTATAAATGTATATTTTCCTTAACATTTTATGGAGATAGTTAAAAATGTAATACAATGTGTTTTTCTCAAAAATTCCCGGGACCCGGAAAATAGTTCTTTCCGACTTCCAGGAAATGTAGGCCTATATTCGGGAAAAATAATAATATGTAGTAAATAACAGGTATGTCCAAGTAAAACCTTTGTATCTATGTTTAAGTTTGTTAACTGTATTACTAGTTCAACAACCCGCTTCAGTGGATGCATGGTCTGAGGTGCAAAATATTAGAATGTCGATGATAGGGAGATCATTGTTTGATCCCGGTCGAGTGTGCCGAAGGTAAATTTTCTTAAATGAGATTCTACTCGCTCTCTCTTAACGAAAATACAGGTATACTACCTCTAAGTACAAGCTTACTCATCCTTAGCCTAATAGTGTAATTAGTATATAAGCGTAGTGCTAAAACGATAAAGTGGCGGAACCATTGCCAGTGCACCCAACTGAAATAAATTAAATTCCGAGCCCCGAGATCAATGCCAGGGTTGCAAATCTTTTCAACCCTGCCGGTAGTAATGGAATAAATAAATATATATATAATTGACGTTAATCGGTGAATGTATGGATGCTACGACAAGGTTACCGGTGTCAAAAAATGTGGCTAGATTACCTGAAAAATAAGTCTTGTGTTGTATATTTGCACATTAATCACGAATCGTTTAGATTTGCGATGGGTTTTACTACAAACCTTGTAATTATTTTGAACAAAAATAAACTAAAGTTGACTTAGACAATTTTTCTCCGGGGTACGAAGACTTGTGATACAGATTCCGTCATGTAATATTCCTACTATTTCATCAGTTTCCCCATCTCCCGTAATAAACAAGGTAGCCATCACTTCTAATATGGAAATGACATAATAAAATCCCAAGTACCCAAGTTGAAAGAGCCTAAAAGTTAAAAGGTACCCAATATCAATGTCAGGTGAAATAACCTTAACTTTGATTATATTATCTCTTTATTAACCTGTTCTTTTTGTGATCCCTTTTTATTAATTGTAAGAGTTATTTGTTGAACCACTTCTAAATGGAGGATAAAGATTTGCATTTTTAACCCAAGTCTTACTACCTGCCTAGGCTATCCACATATTTAGACGAATAGGGGAGATATGAACAATATATATTCTATAAGACACTTGCATTTGCATGTAAGAAGAGTGGAAGAGCATTGAGTAAAAATCCCCTTCAATATGTTCAGCTGGCATGCAAAGCCCGACCTACCTGTCATCATTAGAATGAGACCAGAAGCAACTGTTACCCTTGTCCACCTTCCTACCTGTGTGGGTTAGTCTGGTTCATAAGGCTCTCCCGTAAGATCTTTTCTCAGTCGGTAGCTCACCCATCTTTCTGAGTTAAAGGTTCGATTCCCAGTAAACCCTACAATTTGTAAAATTGCAACTTACTCATTCACACAAGGATGCCGATATATGGATGGCTGGAGGAGTAACTGCATCAATAGGCACGTGGACAAAGGCTCCCATCTTAACTGATCTGATTTACCGGTGAAAAGGACGTCTATATTTGAATCCCAGTTGATATATAAATGTGCTTTTTAAATGGTTTCCCACCTCTCTTCATGCATATTATGATTTATGTCCTTTAAACTCTATTTTATTCATCCCTACCCCTTTAGTGTAAATGATATATACGGGCAGCCCAAAGCGGCAGCAAGTCTAGGTGCATTATAGGCAGACCCCCCCCCCCGGGTTTGATCCAGAGACCCACCAGTTTTTAGTTGTTAAGGTCTTCTCTCCTACAAGTTATGGTTATAGCAACTGTTAGCATCGTCAGGTTATAAAGTTGGCACTCACGGAGCACCTGCACCACCACCCCCGCACCTCTCTGTCTGATGGCCGATCAAATTACCTCCTCCCACTCTAGCTCGGAGATTCCACGGGCTTACTCTATACCCCCTCTTTGCCACCGAAGTTTAACGGCCCAGTTTACGCCCCCTGGGATAGGGCGCATTGTACCAGACAGAATACGGGATAGGGTAACATTATATTACTAGGAGACGTAACGGTAGGATAATATGCTACGACGAGATGCGCGCGCAACGCGGTCGAATTCTATTTTCCCCTCCAACGGAGAGGCATTCGTTTGTAATTGGGGATTTGAAGTGCATTTCCTAAATACGGATATATTAAAGCGCATGACCTACAAACTAAACAAATAAGACTAGCACAAGGAATGTTAATATCTGAGTAAAAAGACGAATACATACAAAGGAATATAGATCTATAAACCAGATCAACCTAAAGCAATAACCATCAACACTAAACATTTAGTCTTAAATGCATTATTATAAAAAGAAAACCCGTTTAAACAGTAGCAAGTATTTTAGATCTTATTGGGGAGTCAAACTCAAGAGGCTTTGATCATTTAAAACCATGTGACAAATAAGTTGAAAGATTCGCATAATAAATTGTCTTGTGTCAAAACCTTAATCATAATAACATTAAATTTAATTAGTAAGAATGCTTTAAATAATCTTGAATTAGTTATGTGAACCAATACCAATAGAACATTTTTTGTCGTCGTCCTCTCTCCCTCTATCCCCACCCCCTGTAGTCTAAAGTGGAAGGTAGAGTTTTGAGGGGGAGTGTACTCGGTCTTTGTGTGAAGGGAGAGCGGGGAAACTATGTAATTAAAAAGCCACCCTTGGCCCTCAAGGCTGGAATTCAAACCCTGACCTAACAATCGTCACAGGCAAGCCAAACTAGCCGTGCCCAACGTTTATTCCACGTGCTCACCGATGTGGGCTACACTTCTTTAAAGGGTTGGGATGGAAAGAAGCGCAAGTTAAGATCAGTAGTTTTATTTTTAATAACCGAGAAAGGTTTTTTGCCAAAATAAATAAAATATTACTCCAGTAGATACGTTTAGTCTAATTTCTACAAATAGTAATCTTAAAATTTCTTGAATATTTCTCATGGGCATAGCGGAATTTGACCAGGACATTTTCTTTTTTATTAAAAATGTTTATCGTCAAATTCCTCTTTACTATGACAAATATTCGAGAAATGTTAAGATTACTCTATGTTGAAAATTAAACTAAACCTTTCCACTGGTGTAATATCTTATATTATTTGTCCAAAATAAGCTGTGATATGTAAACTGCCATATTACTTAACTTTTAAATGGCATACCCTTCCAGCCCACCTTAATTAAATAGATATATATCTGAAATGGTAAATATATAATGAGGAGATGCCATTTTCTAGAAGTCTTGGTCGTTACGAAAAGATGTAGACTCTATCTTTACGTCGCCCTATAAACGATAAAGCCATACCGTAAAATGCTATAGTATTGAAAGCTTCAATCAGTCAACTCTGAACGTTATTTTACTTCTTTTTTTATATATATTTGTGCTCTAGTGTCAGAAATGCTTAAAACTATACGTTTAGTCTAATTTCTACAAATAGTAATCTTAAAATTTCTTGAATATTTCTCATGGGCATAGCGGAATTTGACCAGGACATTTTCTTTTTTATTAAAAATGTTTATCGTCAAATTCCTCTTTACTATGACAAATATTCGAGAAATGTTAAGATTACTCTATGTTGAAAATTAAACTAAACCTTTCCACTGGTGTAATATCTTATATTATTTGTCCAAAATAAGCTGTGATATGTAAACTGCCATATTACTTAACTTTTAAATGGCATACCCTTCCAGCCCACCTTAATTAAATAGATATATATCTGAAATGGTAAATATATAATGAGGAGATGCCATTTTCTAGAAGTCTTGGTCGTTACGAAAAGATGTAGACTCTATCTTTACGTCGCCCTATAAACGATAAAGCCATACCGTAAAATGCTATAGTATTGAAAGCTTCAATCAGTCAACTCTGAACGTTATTTTACTTCTTTTTTTATATATATTTGTGCTCTAGTGTCAGAAATGCTTAAAACGGATCTATCTAAGTCAACGAAGCAGGAAGGGAGTGGTGATTTAGTATCAAAACTGGCTATCATTGACTTAACGACGTTGTTGCTTACTTGGAGATTCCGAATCTTAACTTTAAGCACCTTCACGTCCTAGCCTAAGCAATCTAAGCACTATCACACTTATACGCCAACGTACGAAATAGAAAAAATGAGAAGAAAACTAGCAGTTCACGCTGTGAAGTCTCTTGTTTATCTACTGATATCACTTCCCCTCTTTGTCTAACGAGTTTATACAGCCACTATAATATGTTCACATGGAAAACATTTTTTTGCTTTTTAAAATTACCTTTGAGGGTTTCCTATTATAGACATGTATGCTACTATAGACTTTTTTTTCATCTACATCCTTGCAGAAAGACTCATATGAACTATTTTAGTGACCCAGTCAAATAGCTCAACTTGTAGATGATTTATATAATCTACATTTACAAAAAACCAATTCAAGATAAAAAATAATAATTTTGTGACGCTGTAGGGTTGTTTATAGAATTATTTAAAAATGTACTGATTTTGTTTCAATGTTATATTTTTAAGTCTCACCTGATAGAACGTAAATTCATTAACATGGGAAATTCTAGCCACACATGTTGTGACGTCACAGGTCCTACTTGCTCAAATAAGTTACAGGTGGGCTGAAGGGAGCGCATGCTCAGTACTTTTGTTTTGGTTATAAAAAAAATAAGATTTTGGTCAAAATAAACCAAATATAATTTCAGTTGATACGTTTAATTTAATCTTCTACATCATATCTCAACCATTATTGAATTTTTATCATGGGTATTGAGGAATATTACCAGAACTTTTTTATCTCACCAAATGTCTATGACAAATTTTCAAGACTGTTGACATTGTTTGACTAAAAGTATTTACTTAGCAATTTTATTTTATTGTGTCAAAAGAAGTTTTGCTATAAAAAAAACTTCAACGCATGCTTACCTAAGCTCGCATCCACGTCTATCTTCCATTAGTAGTGCGACTAGGGATGCACTTACCTATTGGCTCTATGGCATTAGGAACTCGGTAAGTTCGTTGCAATACTTAAAAAATTATGCCACCTATCCCTATATTGAGTTAGTTCTATTCAGTTCACCTCATTACACTCTATCTCTTCCAGGTACGTACATTCTAAGGTTATCCTCCCATCTGCGTTGAGGTCTTCCCAAAGGAATCTTCCCATTGAGTTTGCCAGTCAGTACCCTGAATAAGGTTATAGAATCTCCCATTCAAGTTGCATGTCCTACCCATTGTATTCTACGAGACTTCATTATCCTAACAATGTCATGTGATGTAATCTTTATGTAAACTCCTCCACTCCCCAGGGCCTGGATTCACTAAAGGGAGCAAATAGTTGCGCCAGCGCAAGTTTGAAATATGTTCCAAATCCCTATTCACTAAAAGGAGCAGGCGCAATTTGAGAGCAAAGTTGCGCCTTTTATTTGCCACCACTCAAGAGTAGGCGCAACTATTAAATCATGACTGTCACTTCAATAAATTTAAATGGCGGCATATTATTGTATTGGCTTAAAATACAATTAGTTACATAACTGTACTCCAATTAATAATTAATTAATTAAAATAACAAAACATATGTCAAGCACAAAATTTGTTTTAATTTAGACAGTGGCAACAAAACAATTACGTACCTTTTATGGTTGGATTTTTACATTCAAATAACGCAATGGCATTTCTTGCATTATTATAAAACAAAACTACGAACTGTGTAATCTTCGTCTAGATCCAAAGAGGTTTGTATTCCAAAGTCCAAAGACATCTCGTCACTAAATATGGCAGTTAGTATAACCTTAAAATAAGTTTTAAAGTTTCTATAAACATTAATGTTTTATTAATGGAACTTAAACTTTAAACTAATAATATAAATAAATACAAAATAATGTACTAATATTGTTTTTGTAAAACATCCAGAAAGAGGCCGCTTCTAATTTTAATGTTAGTTTATGAGCAAAATGTTTAAAAATCTTTGTATTTGCTGTCGTTTTCATTACAGATTTAAAATAAAGTAGCCTTGACTTTGGAAGTAAATTCTTCGCAAGGATTGGTCGAAAAGAGAGCAATTGATGACGTTTATGATGATGCCACCTTATTCCTGCCACCAGTTTGCGCCTTGTTTAGTGAATACGGAAATGGCGCAAATAAATAAGGCGTATCATGGGGAGCATCTTGGGCGCAAAGTTGCGCCATTTCTATACTTGCGCCGGAGCAGATTTGCTCCCGTTAGTGAATCCAGACCCAGTAGTCTCTAATTAATTACTTAAATGGGGAGGGAAAGAAAAATATATAGTTTTAGAGGAAATTTACCTTCATTACATGGAGATAGAGTAGCAAACCATTTAGCAAAATCACAACTACTACACGATTTGGGATTTTAACCCTGATTTTACCGTCACCGATAATCCAGACTAAATGAGCTTAATATATAGATCATATGCATACCAACATGGGTGTTTATTTTAATGTTTGTTCTAGGTTAAGTTATTTTATAAGTCATGCACTCATATACCTTTTATTATAAAAAGTGTAGATGTTATACTACTAATAACAAAATCCTATTTATATTATTTGATTACATTTTGGTTTTATCCAGCCTTTTCTTACTTCAAGTCCCTATTGATAAAACAAATAAAGGGAACTTTATGAAATTAGGTTCTTACTTTACACCTTCTGTATTTTGTTTATTTTACTTTGCAAATGGAGGTACTATTTACATCTCCAAACCCTCAAAGTAAATAGTTTTAAGGCACCCTTAAGTATAAAATTGTGTTTGTTTGCGTGGAGCAGCTTTCCCTTCAGATACCCCTTCGATACTCCTCCTTCCCCTGCGATGCCAGCAAGAGCGCCGCAGACAGCCCTCTCGTGAAGACGCTCGTAAAATACCCTCGCACGACGTAGAAATATGTATGAGAGAAAGAGAGAAATTGAGAAGTAGACGGAGGGGAAGGGAGTATGTTGGCAATACTGCCTTGTGAAGAGGGTATTTTCACGCTGAGACAAGTGGTGGCACTGTCTGGTTGAAATGTTGGCGGATTTTATGACTCTAGCCCCCTTAAGTTCCCATTCCTGTCGTTTCTAAGCTCACATGGATCTAGGACAATACAAGGCAGACTCTGGTGCTCGTCATTGTTTTCAAAGTTTTAAACTAGTTGAAAAGGTTTTTTTTTTTTCCTCTGGGACGAAAATTGTGTTGGGGTCATCATTATGGTGGGCATTTGACGAAAAAAGCATTTGTTCGAACTTCACAGATTTTATTAGTAGGATAAAGTTACCAGAAGTTGGTACGGTTTCCACAATCACATAACAGGTTTTACTGTAGTGTGATATATTAGCGTAATTAAACGTGCACTTTCTGAACCAAATGATTACATCATATCCTGACTTACATACTAACTTAAACTGTCTTCAATTCATCACTGTGAAAGGCGAAAACTTTGACATGACTAAAGATACATTTTTACAGACATGCGCCAGTAATTGGAACCAGTACCCTTAATTCAGTCAGCTAAAGCCGAAGGTGTCATAGTGACATTTTATTATTTTACCGTGCTCAATGTCCTAACTATCTGGACCATCCGCACATTTGCAGGTCAGTGAGGATAGCGTTGTGGAATTTTAGAAGTGTACCAGAATTTTCTTGGAGAAAAAGTGAAAAAAACATTTAAGGGAGAAACCCTACGGTCCACAGAAAATCATACTAGACGATACTAATGTATTGGTCCGCACGTCAACCAGTGCCGGCTGCATATTATATGATCATCTTTTACTAGCCACACGCCTCGGTGGCGTAGTTGGCTAACGCGCTTGACGTGTTGAGCTTGACTGCTGAGGACGGAGAGATCGAGGTTCTTAAATGGTTTTCCACTCTCCCTCCACGCAAATGCGGGCTCACTACCTCTAATTCAACCTTCCAAATTCCTAATCCATTAGCGTAATTAGTACCTAAAGCGTATAACCCGAACGGGTAGTAATACACGGTGCTAAATATTAAATAAATTTTACTTGCCGAAAGGTAGGGTTTTCATACAGAATGACTTTGCGGTTGTGACACAACCGGCTTAATATTCCAACTAAGCATTTCTCTGTATTTGAGTATCTCTTAATTGGCGATGTCAGTTTTGAGTGCCAAGAAGTCGAGTTTCTTACCGATAACTCAACTTGATGTAAATTGATTGGAGATTTTTTCTTCTAGCTGCCTACCATTTAAGGGTTACTATATCTTTGTGTGTTTATTTGAATCAGTCACCAATAAAAAAAGTATGTTTCTTATGTAGATCATGAATATAATCATGTAAAGCCCTAATTTAAAATTTTGAAATTGTATCTCTTGGCTCCATAATGCCTGCGATTTAATTTAACAGTTCATTGTAAACTTGAGAAAGGTATGTCAATAGATAACATATTCTTAGGCAGAGGCAAGAGATTTTCATCAATCAATAATTTGTCTCAAGTGTTTTTGTTGTCAAAACTGGACACTGTCTAAAGATATACAGTACTATGTTCCCAAAATTATTTATTAAGTTAGGCATATTGTGTCTGGTATTCCTAGCACCTAATATTTTCAACTTACTAAAAATTATAGGTCCGGATATATTTATTTCTAATAATAACTAATATGATTCAATGTCATATCACAATCTTTATTTGTCTTTGTGTTCAATATTTGGAGGATATGTCCTGAAACACCTGGATGCCGCGTGTGTTGTGGGATTTGAGAAGGATTGAATAAAATATTTGAATGTAAAATGGAGGAAATACCTTTTAACCCCTGTATGTTGCATGTTTGAGAAGGAGTGAATGAAAAATGTATGAATGTAGGGTGGAGGAAATGCCTTGAAATGTCTGGATGTTGAGTGTGCTTGAATTTTCAGAAGGAATGAATGAAATGCATGAATGTAGGGTGGAGGAAATGCCTTGGAATGTCTGGATGTTGCGTTTGTTTGAATGTTTGAGAAGGAGGGAATGAATTGTATGAATGTAGGGTGGAGGAAATGCCTCAGAATGTTTTAATGTTGCGAGTGCTTTGAGTGTTTGAGAAGTAGTGAATGAAATGTATAAATGTAGGGTGGAGGAAATGCCTTGGTAACCTCTGGATGTTGCATGTTTTTTTGGGAGGTTTGAGAAGGAGTGAATGAATTGTAGAATGGAGGAAATGCCTTTGAACCTCTGGATATTGCGTGTGCTTTAAGTGTTTGAGAAGGAGTGAATGAAATGTAGAATGTAGGAAATGGCTTTTAACCCCTGAATGTATCCTAGGATATGCTAGATTGTAAGTCCATATCCTTTTGACAATAATAATAATAATATTCTGTACTTTTTACCTCTATTACTGTTTCCAGCCTGTGGCCTGGGTCAGTTTTTATTCAAGCCATATATTATCCACTACCGGCTGGTCTAGCCTGTCGTAGCTTAATGTGCCTTATAATCCAACTTAAGATTAAGACAGGCACATCCAGTCCCCGGCCGATAATTCATCACTTTGGAAGGGTAAGCCTACAATTCATTTCCACCATTGATACATTTTTCGGCCATGCTGGGAATCAATAAGTAAACAAACACGCTACCGACTGAGCTAATGTGTCGGATACCATTACGAACACTATTAAAAAATATAAGTAAACATATAAGATTTAAAAGTAATTTCAGCTACCTAAACATATTAATTTAATTTTGTCTATAAATATTATTAGTTTCATATTGTTAAAATTTGCTACCTTCACCTATTTTTCACTGTACTATAAAAAAAATCCAGGGCCGCCCTCCTCACACATACTTAAATGTCCTGCACACGCCACTGGTACGCGATCCGATTCTCGTATTCAACAAAAAAAAGTTTTAATGAAGACGTAAAACGTCTGGGACCGATAAAATTTCGTCCAGTTCCTGAGTCTAACCGATGGGGGGGGGGTTGGACGACGACAACGGATGGCTGGATTGAAATGAAAAACCTTTCGTGACTTGAATTCTTGAAACCCACTGGATTTGATTGTAGATAAATAAGTGCACTCCGTCTTAAATCTTACCACCCACCCGTAATTTCAGTATATCAACACTGATGGAAGTAGGTAGGGAGGGTGGTAGAATTGATAAGAAATTTACTTATTTTTACTTATAGAAATTGTTGAAAGTCTACACACCAACAAGTCATAACTACACTGAATGAAACTTTTTTTAACGAATATATTTCTTACAAGATCTCTTAAACCCTATTAAAATGTTTATCTGATCGTCAATGAAGCTTATCTTTTATTTTATTTCCTATCAAAAACCATCATGTGTCCCCGCCAGGTCATCAGAAAATTAGTATCTCTAAAAATAATCTTGAATCCATCACGAAAAAAAGAATGGGTCCCGAGTTTAGCTACATCCCTCCGGGCTATTCCCATAGTTTGCCCGAAAGGGGGAGAGGAAGGTAGAATATATAGGAAGTTGAGGGAAAGGAAAAAACCATTTTGGGAAATATATCCCCACTACACCAGGTTGGGATCAGAGCTATGACTTACCCGTCGACCAGCAAACAAGTGTCAGATGAGGAGAACGCCTTAGTCCTAGTGCCATCCCGATGTGGGCCATTGGTATTGTAACTCTACGGAGTAGTGATAAGGAGGGTGGTTTATAGTGCGTGCACCTTTATTAGCATTTAGAGGGGTTGGATAAAAAGTACCGTTATAATATAACTCGGGTGAGGAAAACCCAAATCCCTCTAGCCAACCCAGCCGAGATTTGAACCTTGTTGCTAAGGGGGAAAAAAATCATGTGCCATTATTGTTCCTTCAAGAAAACCGGTCACGAAATTGTCATATCTGTTTGTGTGACGTTTTGCAAGTTGTTAATTCGAAGATTCGTAAACAGACAATGTAACTGCTTCCCCCCCTCACCCAATAGTCTTGGGTGAGGAGAGAGAGATGTGTAGTGGAAGAATGGTCCAAAGGATAGCAACTATGGGACAAGGCCATTTATTTGGTTGGCGCCCCTGACCCTCGCACGCTCCCAGACAGTTTAAATTATTCCTTACAAAATAAAAACCAGTTTACCGAACTCTGTCCACTCATCCTCTATGTGCGAAACACAAGCTCAAGGTCACTAACTTAAACACGATTGATTTTATTAGAGAGAACACAATATTATTATATTATTATTATCATTATTTTTATTATTAGCAGCGAGTCTTACCACCCGTTCAGGTTATACGCACTTACGCTAATGTGAACTGGTAGGGTGATTGTGAGATGCAATGGAAAACCTTCAATTTAACTTGGGATCCGAACCACGGTGGAGGCCTGGCATTCCCCACATTCACAAGTTGTGATTAATGCACGTCTTGTCAGAGGTGAATGAAGGGTTTGGAGAGTAGATAAATCTGTGCCGGGACCGAGGATTGAAATCCGGACCCCTAACACAGTAGTCCGACACCTTACACCTAGACTGCCAGGTCCCCCTGAGAGAACACATAAAATCAGATCTTAACCTACTTGGTGGGCTTAGGGTGGGCCTTGTGGATTACATCTTAAATCATAATCTTTAACCTCATATGTTGGCTTCTGAGCATACTATAGCGATACATATATTCCTTAAGCCTAGTACGCACAAGGAAATATTTCCCTGAAAACATTGTTTGCCAACATGTTGCCCTTGTTTTAGAAACAGTTGGAAAACAGTGGGCCAAATGTTCTCCCACTGTTTCCCAACTGTTGGCCAAAAGCTGGGCAACATTTTTTCATGTTTCCTTTGTGTTTCACAGCGGGGAAAAACATGTTTCCCGTGATCCTTTTCAAATGGGTTACAATAAACAATGTTGACCAACATTTCCGACAACAAGCAACGTGGGCTAGTATGTGAGATTGCTGATCTAAATCATGTGTCTCTTTTCACTATCCTGGGACCAACCATTTGTAAAATAACTTCTAAATCTGTAGGAGACACGCGAGTGAAATTCCTAAAACCACTGCACTCTTCGATCTTCAGTTCTGTCAGCAGCTTATTTGCATAGTATGAACCATTTTGAAGCACTTTACAGACCCACCCCATTTTCTTCTTCTCCAACTTCTTGGAAGAGCACAAGCCATAACAGCGTCCTCCTCAACATACATCTTACACGCAGCTGAACTCTGTGCGGGAAACATATGTTTCATCATTGTAGTCTGGACGCGAAACAATGTTTCTTCAATGTTGGCCAACAGTTAGGAAACACTGTTTTCTTTCTCCACAAAAATGTTGGTAGACTTCCTCTAAATTCTAATTTTCTTCTTTCTACCATATTTGTGTAAGTATGCGGATAACCTGGACGGCTAGTAAGAAGTAACGCATTTGAAAAACAAGTACTGAATAGAAACTGAATGACTGTGGAGACAGAATTCTGGCTCAAATTTAAGACAATTGACCCTCTATAGAGAGAGCTAGCTGTTAATAATAGCATAAGAGCCTTCTCTCGCTTTGAACGAGACGAAAATAGTTACTGTTGTTTTGTACTAAACAACTTGTTTGCAGAGTGATAGTCAGGTCTTAATGTTGTTACTGTTTTAATTAGTATATTTTCTGACAGGTAAACAGTGCCAAGTCGATATGAGATGTTCAATGTGTTAATGAAACATAACCAATGCGCTCAAAAATAATTTGGCATACTGTGAACACCGACACAAAGTTTAATCTATATCGGGAAGTTCTTTTTAAAATCTTTGTTTTGTATTTTTTTCAACACAATTGTACATAGATTAAATTAAGTGTATCTACTGAAGCAGTATTTTATTTGGTTTGGCCAAAAAAAGTTTTTAATGCAGAAAGAATGGCCCTAACACCCCCCCTCCACCTCCTTCCTGATCGTGACTCAATAATTACCTTAGTGAATTGAAATTAGATATCTGAGAAGGGAATTCTTAAGTTTTGAAAATTTTATTTAAAATTTTCCTGGAAATGTTTCACCCATATAAATGTAGCGAACACAATAAAAACATCCTAAGTATTAAAGTTTCCCCTTCTGTTGGATTTATCCTAAGAAATTTAACACCTGAAATATGATCAAATGAGTTACAATAAATCAATAAAAACGATCCTAGCTCTCCCCTAACCCTCAAGTATCGACTACAACGCTTGTTGGTTGAATGTGTCAACGATTAAATCACTTTTCTCTGCAAATAAACAATCAGACTTTCTTAATGGGACATTTTCATCTATACTTGCAAATAATAAATTAGTAGCCTCTATAATAATATCATATCCAGGATGATGAAGACCTAAATATCTCCCTTTAAAATATTCCTCAAAACAACCAGCACTGGTATAAGCGTGCTGACACAGGGCGATTGTTTCGTCTTATGAGTTTTAGCTTCGCGGGAGGTCAAGATTAGAGTTACAGATGGGGACTGGGGTGTTTTTAAAAGATGGTTTTCGATTCTCCCTTCAAGCAAGTGGAGGTACTGTATATAGTCTTTGAATTGCCACCTTATTCATATTTAACCAATTTGTGTAAATATGTGAAGTGCCCAAACAGATAGTAAGATTATTCCATATTATTTTTAGCCGTGTATTTCGCGTCTCACTTACTACCTTCCATACAGTGAGCTGCGAGTAATGGATAGTGTTGAGTCTGTTGAAGAACAACAATAAATCCAAAATGGCATATTGTGAGTTGTGGATATTGTCAAGTCTACTCTAGCACAATTGTACCTGCTTAGTGGAAGGATTTGAGTACTGAATAGTGTAGTCTATTTTAGCACAAGTGTACCTCCATAATGACGGTATTTGAGTACTGAATAGTGACAAATATACTCTAGCACATGTTCCCCTCCATAATGGCTGTATATGAGTATTGAATAGTGTTGAGGGGTGACCTGGCGGTCTAGGGGTAAGGTGTTGGACTTTTGTGTTGAGGGTCCGTGGTTCAACCCTCGGTCCCGGCACAGATTTATCTGATTGCCAAACCCTTCCTTGACCTCTGACAAGACGTGTATTAATCGCAACTTGTGAACGTGTTGAATGCCAGGCCTCCACCGTGGTTAGGATTCCACGTTACGCTGTAGGTCCTCCATGTCATCTCACAATCACCCTACCATTATACATTAGCGTATAAGTGCGTATAAGCCGAACGGGTAGTAAGACATGGTGCTAATAATAATAATAATAATAATAATAAAAATGTTGAGTCTATTCTAACACAAGTGTACTTCCATAATGGCAGGATTTGAGTACTTACGTGTCGAGTCTATTTTAGCACAAGTGTACCTCCATAATGGCGGGATATGAGTACTGAATAGTGTTGTGTCTATTCTCACTTGCTCTCTGCACCCGGTCCAATGCTGACGTGTTTCGAGTCCCTATTTTCAGATCCCAACCACGAGCGCGTGCTGAATATACGAGCCTTCTTGAACACATGACTCGCCACATATGTTCCACACACTAATACAAACGTATTGGGCTAGTCCTCCCAACCTCAACCCCTTCGCTCTCCTTTTTTCAGTAAACGAGCAAAGGCAGTAACCCCATAATCAAAATACTATGATACAATCTGGACCGGGTTGATACACTCTATAAGTTTTGAAATTCCTTAAATTTTCTACATTTTCAAGAGCGAGTAAATTAATTTTTTTAGTATTTCATGTACAAAGCTATAAATTAAATATCTTGATATTTTTACAGTTTATTAACTAATTCTCGACACAATAATAATTAAAGACAAATATGTCGGTGCTCTTTGCAAATTCAATTGGTTTGTACTGGGTTGTGATTTTCTACTTCGTGTTTCAAAAATTATTCTAAAAATATCCGAAAATATCATATGACATTTTAACGTTCCTAACTTTTCCTTGAATTTACCCTGTCACGGCATATTCCTTAACTTTTACAGGCTTTCCAAATGAGTATAACCATATATCCTTGTAAAGCTTATACTGACGGCATTATATTAACAGTATTGAGTATTTTATTTAGTATCTTATTTCTATCAGGGCTGTGGAGTCGGTAGACTAAACCTTCGACTCCAACTCCTCTATTTTCTTAGAGTCCGATTTCGACTCTTCTATCATTGTAAAATGTATGGTAACTAGAAGGTAATAAAAAATTCACTGTAGTAAAATAATTTTACAATTGCAAATATATTACTAATTAATAATTAAGATACATTAAGATTTCAAAATACTAAAATGTTAGAACACGGGCATTGTATCACAACCATGTGAATCAACAGGCTACTTAGTTAGGTTCATTGAACTTAAAATATATATTTTTAAATACAATTTATGAACAAGAAAACTTTTTTAAATTCCTATGAAAGTAAAATATAGATGCAACTATGCATAATTTGAAATCGTATTCGGTACCTTTCTACAGACTCGAACTCCATCCAAAATTTCTTACGACTCTGATTCTGACCCCACAACCCTGGTTTCTATAGCGGTGGTTTATCATTTTTATAGGTTTTGACACAAATGTTTGTCTTTGAGACCTTCACGACATTTGATAACCTTCAAGCGTTCAAATCCTACTATAATTACTATTTCTACTGCTTCTCTCTAGCCGTACTGGCTTTCCCCATTTAACTACCCTATTGGTTTTGAGGGAGAAATAATTTACAGGAAATGTTTCCATATTTGTGTTGAGGAAGAAAGGCAAACCATTTAGGAAATATCACCCTCAGTAGGCCCGGCCATTATTTGATTTAATGTTCATGGGGAAACTTATGCCATTGGCACACAAACCAATGCTCCAAGAGGACGAAGAAAAAAAAGGAGGAGATATGTTGTATTCAAATAATTTGATTTATGCCCAAGGTTTTCTTTTTTTTCCATGCAAGGAACGACTATTTAGATCCTGGAGTTTAATCACAAATTTATAAATATTCCAGTATTTTTTAGTTCTTTTTTGTGGATTTCTCTGTTTTCCATGTTTTTCCAGACACAAAAATACTCCCTGTGTTTTGCTGATTCAAGTTTTCCAGGTTTATGGAGACTCTAGTGTTACAGCTTTATCTTGACTCATTTAATAATGCATCTAACGCTAGATTCAACTGAGATGAAGATTTCAAAGTTGGGATACCTCGATTGTCTTAGTTCTATCCAAATGGGTGAGAATGTGTCCTCTAGAAAGAAGCAGCACCTTGAATTTTTAGCTTCAACAGAAAACGCTCACCTACCTTGTCACTCTTCGCCCAAGCATGTCCGTTTTACCATCACCACCAGAATAAATAAACACTGCACCTTAAGGCGGCTGCCTCAGTCAGCGAAGATGTATCAATCACTGTCGGGACACACGGCTTAAAATACAATGGTTTGTGCTGTTTTCTAGAACTATTTCTATTTTCTGTCTAAGCTTGTACTCGATTTCGAACTTAACCTACAATCACCGTTTGCCATATCAATAAGAAAGGATTCTATGCTTTGGTCTGGGGTTCAATCCTTGGTCCCGGCAAAGTTTTATCTGATTACCAAACCCTTCCTTCACCTCTGACAAGACGTGTATTAATCACAACTTGTGAATGTGGGGAATGCCAGGCCTCCTGGGGAATGCCAGGCCTCCACCGTGGTTCGGATTCCACGTTAAACTGTAGGTCCTCCATTTAATCTCACAATCGCCCTACCATTACACATTAGCGTAAGTGCATATAACCCGAACGGGCAGTAAGACGCGGTGCTAATAGTAATAATAATAATAAGAAGAAAGGAAACTACGAAACTTCTTACCTCAAAGTAAAGAGGAAAGCTCACTGATGGTTTTAAAAATATGTGGGGTTTTGGTGAATACCAAAAAACTACATTTGTTAGAGGGAGGTTAGATCTAGAATCTTTTTTCATAGCCACGCAAATACATTTAAACACTCATTGTTACTTTTTCACATTTTTTTAACTATTAATAAAAGTCAAAATACAGAGTTGTTAAGGAAATAGAGCCTTGTTGGAATCTAGGACAATTTTTTGCGTGAACCATTATTTCGAAAAAATACATTGTGAAATTAAATATTTAGTTAGAGCTGAATTTCTGCGTGGCAAATTTTTGCTGAATGAGGCAGCCCCCTTAAGCTAAATGAACAGTGCAATATTTACGATGGTTTTAAAATTGTGTGCAGTGGAAGATATCGTCAAGGAGTCCCCCGTAGTCGCCAAGAATAAACCGCGCATGTGCAGTATAAATATAGGCTCCACGGTTTCAAATGTTTGTACACTTTGAACCAAACAAATACCTCTCTCTCACATTCAAATAACCTTGGCCTTGACCGACACGCGCGTATAAAACTCTCACATGCTTTCATTTTCTTAAACAAATAAACAGCTAGCATGCATTTTATTTTTAAAATCCTTTAAAATGTGGTAGCTTATCATTATTTTTAGCTCATTTTTTGTGACCCTCTTAGTAATTAATACTCGTCCGGGATATTTGTATACATACTATAATTGGTTAGGAAGGAGAAAGGGACGATTCCTAACCAGGGGACCACGGCCCTCTGGGGGGTCGCAAAAGGTATTTGGGGGGCCCTCGAAAAAATAATTTTAAAATATTATTTGCTTATTATTGAAGACAATTATACTAAATTTTACGTTTTGGAAGAAAGAATGCGATGATCGTAAGCATGTAAGTACACACTCGATACAAGAAAACAAATTAGTGAAAAATGTTCAACAGCAGAGGCCCTTAGGTATTAATTTATGTTTTTTTGTCGTTATAATCAGTAAATAAAGCCACTATTTTAAAATAAGTCTTAATGATTAATATTTTAGTCGGTGACCTGGTGGTCTAGGATTAAGGTGTCGGACTTCTATGTTGGGGTCCGGGTTCAATCCTTGGTCCCGGCAAAGATTTATCTGATTACCAAACCCTTCCTTCACCTCTGACAAGACTTGTATTAATCACAACTTGTGAATGTGGGGAATGCCAGGCCTACACCGTGGTTCAGATCCCACGTTAAACTGAAGGTTCTCCATTTCATCTCACAATCACCCTTCCATTACAAATTAGCGTAAATGCGTATAACCCGAAAGGGTATTAAGACCCGGTGATGATAATAATAATGATGATGATTAAGATGATGATGATGATAATATTTTAGTAAAAACTAGGAGGCCATGAAAATATATTAAGATATTTAGGGGGCCGCGAGTAATAAAAGGTTAATAACCACTGATTAAGAGCATTTTCGTGAAGGGAGGGTTTAATAAAAGAAACTCAGTTCGCCCAGCCGGGATTATTCCCCGATCTTTAGTCACCGGAAAATAAAACTAGACAAAACTGGCGTTGTAGTGCCGGTTTCATAGTCAAATTGAGTATGCCTCAAGAGCGGTGCTATACTAAATACAAGACGACACCTACCTAAGCTCGAATGAAATGTGAAGGTTTCGCATATGAAACTGGGTCCTTTCATTCTGTTATAGGAGGTATGTCGTCTTGTATTTAGTATAGTGCCACAATTAAGGCGTGCTCAGTCTATGATAAACTGGCCGCTCTTAGTTTGTGTGTCAGTCGGGATGGTGAAGGCAAGTACGCACGTGTTAAAACATATGATATTAATGGTTTAATCACGTGGGCTGAGGCGTTTAACTCATGGGGTGTTTGGTTTTTCGATTATGGGGAAGATGTGATCGAAACCAAGTTCGATGATAAGGTTTTTTTTTTACTAGATAGTTTTATTTCCTTTCTCACAAATTATTGTGCATTTTATCTAGAATTAACTCTAATCATTCCTACCACATTTGTGTATATATTAATATATACCGGACGGATATCAATATCCTATAAAAAAAAGGCAGTGCCTATACACATAGGATAATAAAGTTATAAAGACTATAGATACTTGATATTATCGTGGCAGTTGTAGCGTTTGCAAGTATACATCAATACAGAGAGCCATGTAATTTACTTTACTCTAAATACCAACCCAAAATACTACTAACGGCTTGAATCTTTTCCTTAATCCAAATATGATGCTATTTACTATATTTAATATAATCCTAAGGAAACAAATCTATATTGTTATATTTAATACATTCCTTTGGTACAAATATGTTTGCTATATCTTTATATTATATATATATTCCTCTGAACACAAATATGTTTAGTTTATGTGTGTTCGAACAAAAACAAAGGATTTTAAATTTTATTGGTCTGTCTGTCTGTCTGTCTGTCTATGCCTGACAACGGATCCAAAAGGGTTTGATGGATTTCACTCGCTTTATATCTTGGTATCAATACATAAGAAATTATATTTTTATTTTGACCCTTGCCCTCAATTTAAGGGTAATTTACATACAGATGAGTGATTTTTCGAATTCCGAATTTTTCTAAAATGGCTACAACAATTTTGTGGGGAATAGTTAACAACCCAAATACCACTGTATGATTGTATTTCGGGTACAAATTCTTTAACGAGTTGTTTACTGATGAGCTATTATCGAAAATTCTAAATATTACGAAAATTATTTCAACAATTTTGTTTTAAATGTTTATATGGAGAATGTTTGACATAACAAACAAAACTGAATACTTATTTTATGAAGGCAAATTCGTTCAAGGATAGGTTAATAACGATAGATTATTTTCTAGATATGAAAAATTATAGAAATGGCTCTAAAAACTTTTTTTATTGTTAAAATAGCTCTAAAGATTTTGTTTAAAATTGATATCTGGAGACTGTTTCACATCATAATGAATAAAGTTTTTTTTTTCTAAAATAAATTAATCTAAGGATAATTTACTAATGGCCAATTTTAGAAAATTTGAACTATTTCGAAAATGATCTTTAAAATAATTTTTTAAATTGGATATCTGGGATTAGTTTTTATAATAAATAGTCTTTGTTTTTATAAATATAAATTATTTATGGTTAGCTTAAAATTAACTTATTTTTAATTTTAATTTTTTACCCCAAGCTTTAATAATACATTAAGCCTATATGATAATGTGTATGAATGTGTCATAACATTTATATTTATTTTATTTTATACTCTTAGCCCCAAACTTATAGTCCTAGTTTTAGTAATTTAATATATTTAGGCCAAAATACTGCTAGTCTGATTAAAAGTTTCTGTTTCTTGGTTCATAATATTGAACTGGACTCATAATTAATATTCCAAAGCTGATTATGTGTTTTTCTTTACCACCTCCTCTTAATACTTATCTAGGTTATACACATTATATAATTATTTTTTTAGTGATGTAATATACAAGATATAGGAAAAGTTTTAAGTTAATTATAGTCAAAAGTTTTTTTGTTGTTTCTGGGTAAGTACAAAAGTTCTAAAGCTGTATAAAAAAGCATCAACATTTTAACATATAAAAATTATTATTATTATTATTATTATTATTCATGAAAAACATGGTGTGATGTAGTAAGGAAACGAATTATAATATAAGAGTTGAATTCAATATAAAAAATATAATATACAACCAATGAATATTGAAACTTTGATGTTTAACAAATATAGTGTGAATTTGAATATGGAAGACTTATGTATACATATATGACTAGATTGAAGATAAAATAAAAATGTTATGACATTATAAAAGTAAGACTATCTTACATAAAATACATATAACAAATAACATATTAAAATGATAAATTAAAACAAATAGTTTAAGTCAATATAACAGTAAGAAATATAAATTGATAATATTATGGTTGCTGATTTGTAAGATTGAAGAATAAATTGTAATCTAAAGTTATATTTTTATTATTGAATTCTTATCTGAATTTGAGTGCCCTTGTTCCTTTTTCTCAAGCTGGTATGAATCAGCTTAAAGTTGCTGCGACATGTTTCGGCGTAACAAATGACGCCATCATCAGGC
>CABFVZ010000100.1:246117-397192 GCA_902151445.1 Timema monikensis | reverse complement strand
TTATTATTATTATTATTAGCACCGCGTCTTACTACCCGTTCGGGTTATACGCACTTACGCTAATGTGTAATGGTAGGGTGATTGTGAGATGAAATGAAGGACCTACAGTTTAACGTGGAATCCGAACCACGGTGGCGGCCTGGCATTCCACACATTCACAAGATGTCTTGTCAGAGGTGTAGGAAGGGTTTGGAAATCAGATAAATCTGTGCCGGGACCGAGGATTGAACCCCGGCCGCCAGCACAGAAGTATGACACCTTACCCCTAGACCACCAGGTCACCAACATATAAACAAACTTAAAAAATATTGTATTATGATAACAGTATATGTTTATTATTTAGGTACTGATAACTACTGTTGTTGATATCTCTATTTTGAAGCGAGTACAGTAGCGATAGTTATCTGCAAATACTAGAAATTAGCATGATAATTATATATCTTTACAGATTCCGCAGAAGCACAGGAATTTTTTTATTTGTCCATAAGAGGGGCCAAATTACATTATGTCCTTGTTAAGTTAGATTTAGTAAAATATACGAGTTAGTGGGACCAAAATAACGTCGTGTCTAGGTTAAGCTAGGTTGAGTAAAAAAAAACACCGAGGAAACTGTGGTTACAGGGAGGCGGAAAGGGGAAAAGGAAGTTATGTTTAGATTAGGTAGGTTTGAGTAAGAAACACACGGATAGAGGGGGGCGGTTCAACACACATATAATAAATAAAAAATAAGGTAGGGTAAGATAATAAAATAAAACAATGCAATTTATAGATTTTAGTATCAGTGAATACACAAAAATAGTCAGTTTAGTGAGTACAAAAATCAAAATCAAAACACTTTGGGAACATTTTACATCTGGAATAATTATTGCTTGTAAATTTATTCATAATTTTCACTATGACAACACTATCAAATTATTCTGTGTATATGTTAATAAAAAACATGTTTTTATAAGTTTTTGTGTCATGGTTGTTAGGATGCATGTTTTAACTCAATGTAGCGTTAAAAATGATATTTCAACTGTTGTAGACGTGATTGGGACCACTAATTGTAATCATTAGAGGACAAGTAGCTCAGGAAATAGTTTCTTCGTTTAAGGTTGCATGTCTTTGAATTTATTTACAAATTCTTCTTTGATTTGAAATAACTGTTCGATTAATCCCTTTTCTCTTCTAGGCATTGCCTCATTAATTCCAAATTCAAATATAGTTTACAAGATTTTTTCTCTCCACGTTTTCAATCAACCTTCACCATCACAAATGAGTTCTGGGACCTCAAAATCAGTTTTAACATAATTATCTTAGGCATAAGCAAACTTTTATTGTTTTCACGACGAAAAAAAATGTATAAAAATAAACAAAAATTAAAACACGCCAGTGTCTATAACTTTGAACCAACGACGTGACCTAAAAAAAAAGGGGCTATACAACACAGATATCACGATTGATAAAATCAAACACGCCAGTCTCTATAACTAAACAAATTACGTGACCCCAAAGCACAGGCTATACAATATGAGAATCAAGAACAATTTTATAAAAACGGAGGAAAATCAAACATGCCAGTCTGTATAACTATAAATAAATACGCCTATGTGGCATCAAAGCACGGGATACACACACTTGTCTTATCATCACGCCTTAGGCTTACTAACGGTTCAGGTTATACGCATATGTGATATTTACTCTAAAAGGGTAGGGAGGAGGAAATACGCATTTTAAAGGTAATCTACTCGCATTTTCGTGGAAGGAGAGTGGGAAACCATTTAGGAAAAAATACCCTTAATAGACCCGACCGGGATTCGAGCCCCGATTTGCCATCATAAGCTGGCCAGTCTAATACGAGAGTGAGGCCTTGGACTATTAGGCCACTTAAGCTAGTGGCTACACAATACACAAATCAAGAAAGAATGAAAACAGAGAAAAATCTAATACGCCAGCCGATATAACTATTGAAAAATCCTGTAATCTCATAGCAGAAGCTACGCAATGTACACCAAAAAAAAAGGAGAACTGAAAAAAAAAATCCAATCCACCAGTGAATATAATGATATAGCACAGGCTACACAATACACAGATCACGAGAATGCCATTATTGTCCATCATGGGCACTGTGTATGTACTACAGATTGTGGACCTATCAGTCATGTCAAGAACAAAATATATAATTTATTTAAACCTGGGGTATATTTCTCACCAACAAGTTTGTTCAAAAAACGTAAGGCTAAGAACAAGAATATTTCATTCATTTTGATTTTTTATTGCCATATTTAAACTTGAATTCAACCTCAACAAGACTTTTAATTAATTTTCATATTGTGGTATGTTTCATAAAAATAAAATAACAGAAATTCAAATTTTGAGTAAAGGATAAGACCAATCAAAATTGCTCAATGTTAAGTTACTGGTCTCAAGAATCATAAGGGTTCGGCCAAACTGACAAGCTAGCGTGCGAGCGAGCACGTAATTAGCAGACCCTAGTTCATTAGAGAAGAGGTCTCTGTCAAAGACACTTGGTACATCTCTGCTCCTCGAAAATTCAAAATATTGTGTGAACTGAAGGTGATTTTTAAAACTTATTTATTGTTGTGGTTTTTCATACTCTCTCCAAACTAATGGTGATTCTTATTTGTAAAGGCCTACTTTGATTATAATATTGAAGTATTTTAACATATCGGGTTTACATATATACATTATATTATTTATGGTCTTACCAATTAAATTAGGCCATTAATAGCAAGTGTGTTAAACCTTCTGATAGGTGCCTATGACAGTGTTACCCAAGGTACTCCTATAGAGGTTGTCTCACGTCGTATCCACAATGAGATGATGATGTTATGATAGTAATTATGAAGGTGATGTTAGATATGTTATTTATAAAATAATAACATTGGTTAGCAAAAAAAAAAAATTGATGAAGATTGCCGCGCGTCCAGAAAAAAATATTCTCATGTGTCACTTTTGGCACGCGTGCCATTGGTTCGCCAGCCCTTCCCCTATAACCACATTGGGTCAAGCGGCTGACCTTTAGATTATGGCCACAGCATCCGCAACGCTATCAAGTAAAGAACTAAATTAAAAATTACACCGGGTTAGCAACTTAGTAATGAAACGTCCCCCTCCCCCTCCACCATAATTCAGTATCACGATAACCTCACGAGTTGAGTGTGGTTAGTACCACGGCCTTGGGGAAGGGGTCACCGAAGGTCACATAACCCCACGGGCTATCATACGAACGACACGGACAATCGTAGGAACGGATCATAGAATTAAATATTGCGTTAGAGCTGAACGTCTGCGAGACCGTTTCTCACTTACCGAGGTGGCCCAACTCTTAACTATTTTTAAAACAAGCTTATAAACAAAGATAATGTGAATGAGCATCGAGTATTCTGTAGTTGCTACCTCGTTGCTTATTTCGTGGTAGTTGTCATCAAAGGTTCTTTACAAGTTTCTCTAATGAGTTAAATGCAAGGTGGAGTATGCATTGACGCACCAAGTTTGTGATTGAAGAAAGGGTTTAGCGGTGTATTAGCCATTTACTAGATCGCAAATAATTTTAATAAAAACCTAAAACTTATGAAGAACTATAACCCAATTTTCTATCGAATGGACATATTTCAGAGTTATAAAAGTGACTAGAGCTAATGTCATGTATTTATGTGTCAAGTGATGAGAACTATAGTCGAAACTTTCAATAGATAGGCTATTATCACTACTTATAAAATAAGAATAATATAGTAAAATGTTATCAATGGTGATCGCAAAAATGTATTGGTGTTTTCTATAAGTAAATCCAAACGTCTATTCCTAGCAAAATCAAGGTAGACTTATAAATCCATTATAAACTACTGGAGGTATGTTGAATAGGCCATATTTTAAAAACATGCTTAAGACTTTAAATTAAAAAGGCGTATCATTGAATATATTAACAGTGACGTTAAGAATCTAACTTTGAAAAAGTATGCTAAAATAGTTTCAGAAATATAGTATGACTTCCCCACTATCCACAATAGGGGCTTAGATTATAATTAATTTTCTTACTGTCCTCTCTTAAGTTTAATGATGTTGAGGTTCTGAACCTTAGCTTAGTTGTGTGTTCATTTTAATCTTGAACTAAGAATCCCAGACTCGATTCCCGGCATGGTGTTGAGTCAGTTTTATAATTAAGTTTGTTTTTCAATCGTGGCTAATATGTCGGTTCAGAGAGTTCACGTTAAATACATTCGACTAAAAAATAATTAGTACGACACAAACATATAAACTTATAGTGTATTATATAGCTTGGACAACTTGTCAAAAAATAGGTTTCCAGTAAAATATCCTTACTCTTTAGGTATGATTTCCTCAGAAAAATAATCGCATCAAATCATTAATAGCAATAAACACTCTTTATATAATGTAATATATATTTAAAATATCCCTAAAGCAAAAAAAAATAAATTATCACTATTAGCACCGCGTCTTACTACCCATTCAGGTTATACACACAAATTATTAAAAAAACTGTTATTTGTAGACTATCCTCAAATTAATTTTATTTGTAAGAAAGATATATTTTCTATCCTAAAACATAATTCTCATATATATATATTTTTTTAACCTTAAAGACCATTATTGAAAAATTTTAAACTTTTTTATAAGTATAATACCCTTAAATTTATTTATCTTTGAAAAATAAACATCCATTATTATTCAAATTCATGAATAATAGGTCTAAGCTACCCATTTTGAACAAAACATTTTAAAATATTTTAAATTTTCAAAATTTAATTTTGAGTAAACTTCCCTTAATTTAAGGGCTAGGGTAGAAACAAAAATCCGAAGGCATAGCCATAGAACATATCAATATCATATCTGAAAAATCCATCAAACCATTTTGGATATCCAATAAGCCCAGGGTACAGACAAGAAAGGAACAGACTCTCAACCCTAGGGGGTTTCGCTGCCCTCTTTTTGCCAGCTTGAGTCCTTCAACACTGAGCTTCGCTAGTGTCACGGCTGGGTGATGGTGATATGACTAACCACAGCGATCCTAGTGTTGAAGGACTTAAGCTGCCAAAAGTAGCGCAACCATTTTAACCTGGAGGTTGAGTGTCTGGGTATATTATTTGTCTGTAGCCCAGGGACATAGAGATAAAATGGTAAAATCTACTTTTTGGGAGGGGTTCTGAGGACATAAAACGTGAAAATTCATCATAATGTCGAGGTAAAAAATGTTCACAACTTCAATACTTTTTCTTTATAGCTACGAGAAAGAAAGATAAAGTTGAATTTTAAGATTAACTGACCAACCTAATGGGTGGGCTAGAAATTGTCCCAAGTATTTATCCTAATGAGGCAGGGAAATGTCAAGGTTTGAATTGAGAGGAGGTACGTCTTCATTCGCGTGGAGGAAAAATTGGAAACCGTTAAAAAAAAATCAACACTAAGCCGCCCATCAAGCCCCAACCTTCCCTTTCACCCCCAAATAAGACTAGATGAGACTGACATCTTTGCCTGCGTGCCCACTGGTGTGGGCTAGCGGGTAGTATACTACACAAACAACTAATACTATATGCACCTACACCCTTGTTCAGTAGACCCCTGGTTCAATTCCACGTAGTGCTGACTAAGATATATATATATAGTTTATATATGGGCTCTACCTGCTGTATAACAGTATTATTAGACGTACTGGTAGGTTAGTTTGTAAGCCATTTACCAATATAACCGGGTTGTTTAGAACGTACATAATAAAACAATATGTATATATTGTCCAGCGACACTTTCCTCTTCCCCTAAAGTATCAAAGTAGGCAATACAATTGTCATAAAAAAAATTAAAATGCATCAAAGTTCAATCGATACTAACAAAATTAAAATGAATAAAATGAAACAATTTAGGAACGCTTCTAGTAGGTAGTTTCTACGCTTGACGACAGTTCAAACTGTTGAGGTTTATTACCAGATCGACCGGTTCGAAGTACAGTTAGTGAACTATAAAGATTGAACATTCAGAACGTTTACAACATTTGAAATGCAATTATAAAGGCGGATTTTTAAAATGTAGCAATCTAACAGAACTAGAATAACAAAATAAACTTAAATTAGGACAGCACCTAACTCTCAAAATTAGCATTAGGACTTGTAATACATTATTTGGGTTATAGGACGAATACATACACACGGATATAGACTTACAAACTATCTTAACGCAAGACAGCCCAACTTTAATCACAACACTAGCCCCAGGAGTTGTAATATCTAAGTAACAAGAATACAACCAAGGAAATATATATATTTTTTTGTGTTTCATGTATTAGGTATTATCAGTCAGAAACTATTCACACAAGTACACTAATAAGGTGGGAATAGGAAAGGTGGAATTTAGAGGAAATTCAGCTGTATTTTCATGGATGGAAAGTGGCAAGCCGGGTAGTAGAATACCCCAGTACTTCCGGACAAGATTTCAACCCCAACCTCCTTGTCAAAGGAAAACGATTAAACGAGACTGCTGCCTTTTTCTTCAAGCGTTTTTATGTGAGCCACAGGATACAGTCTTAAAAATTCTAGAACACAAAATTAAACATCCAACACCAGCACTAGAAATGACTGACATATGAATAAACAGCTAAAAAATTAAGTTAATGCCCAGCTAATACTGAACCAAGGACTCTCAAAACATTTAGCAACCAGGTATGGCTATTAAAATAATCATCATGACGCGCATTGTAAATAATTGTGTCAGTTTGATGTGCCCTAAGCCCTAAAGCAGGGATCCCCTATATTTTAGACCAAAGGAGCCCTTGCACCAGAAGAAATACAAGCAGGAACCCTCACTTTGTTTACACAAATATTATAAATAATATTCATAAACAAAATTGTACAAGTATACAACTATAAAACAAATAGAAAACATCACATGTTCAGGCAGTGCCTTTGGAAAATGTCCTTTATTCAGATTTAAAATGAATGTTAGGCCAAGGACACGATCGCATAAGCTTTTTCATATTGTGTGTTATAGTTTCGAAGAAATTTTTCAAAAATAAGTTTTTAGTAAATAGCCATAAATAATTTTTACTCATAGAAACAAAGTCCTCATCTTGTTAATCATAATAATCACAATGTATACATAAATTTTAAACCAAATTCTTCAAATATATTTAACAAATAAAAAATCAAATTTTCAAAACTACGTTAGGGCCATTTTAAAGATATTTCTTATTTTTGTAAAAATCAGTCATCAATAAACTACATGTAACTGAATTTTTTACCCCTAGAATAAGTAAACAGTACAAGCTGTTATGTCTAATACAATTAAGATACCCATTTAGAACCAAATCATTAGAGCCATTTGTAAAATATTTCTAGTTTTTGAAAAGTCAGTCTTCAGTAAATTACCGATAAATGAGTTTTACCTCAAAAATCACTAAAGAATGTTATGTTTTATGTCAAATATTCCCAAGATATCCATTTAGAACCAAATCATTAGAGCCATTTCTAACATATTTCAAGTTTTTGAAAATTCAATGTCATTAATAACTACTCATAAATGAGATTTTACCCCAAAAACAAATATAGGTTGGCTTTGTTAAATGTCATGTCAAACACTCCCAACATACGGATTTCGAACCAAATCATTAATCATTTGTAAAATATTTTAAGTTTTTGAAAAATAGTCTTCAGTAAGCTACCCATGAATGAATCCTATAAAAAAAAACAAGCATATATGTTATGTCAAACACTGCCAAGATACCCGTTTGTAGCCAAACCCATGGATCCATTTGTAAAATATTTTAAGTTTTTGAAAAATCAGTCATCTGTAAACCACCCTTTAACGATTTTTTTTTTTACCAAAAACCAATTATATAGTGTAGCTTTACAAATCAAACAAATCCTAGATAGTATGCTTTCTAAACAAAATCGGTTGAGACATTTATGAGAAATTTGGAATTAAAAAAAAACTCATAAGTAAGCTGCTCTTAGTTGAAGGGCAAGGATAAAAAAAAAAGTTTTGTAAGATCTACAGAATTGTTCAATACACTTTTTACACCTCGAGAGGAAAGTATTGTGATCGTCTAAAAGCAAACAAAAAAAAAACTCGATATTTTGATAAATGTCGACGTTTAATGACCCCCTTAAAACATAAAAAGAATTTTTTTTTTGCATTGCCAATCTGTCTGTCTGTACCCCAAGATGGAGTAGAAACTATTTTGCCGATGGGCTATAACTTGGCATCTGGGGTTTTCATGTGATACCACAAAGTTTTAAAAAAATTATAAATCTAACCAAAAAACTAAGGGTAGTTTACTGAGGGGCAAAAAGAGAGAAAATCGATTTTCTCAAAATTCACTCTAACGATTTAGATTAAATTATATATATATATAAATATTGTTCATCACTATAAACAAGATGGGAGTTCTAATTTTATCATGAACATTATTTTGAGAGCACTTGACATGGGAGAAATTTTCCACTTTTTATAATTTCTCCGCAACTATTTGCGATACAAAATAACTTACCGCTGTAAAATTGTAGTGCTATTAAAGATACAAATCTTTTATTTGAAATATATTTTTATAAACCAATATTTTTTTAGCTATAATCAAATATATACGCTTTTTAATTCAGGTCTTTGAAAATGAATTTGATTCTTGTGTTATTTGGTGGTTAAAGATGTTTCTCTTTTCTCAGATTTTCTCTTAAAGTGTTCCTATTTCCTAATGCCATAGAGTAAGTAAGTAAAGTTGTATATTATTTCATTTGTGATCTTTGGTGTAGTGTTTCTACAAAAATGTATAGATATATTATTTCGTTTCACAAATCTTACGAATTTTTAGTAAATGTCTATTTTTAGCTTAACCCTTTAGAAAGTCTGTGCTATGCAATGCACCATTTATTTGGGTTCCTGTTCATATAAAACGTAAAAATTCGTCATAATCTTGATGTCAATTTTTTTCACAATCAAAATACTTTATCTTGACATGAGAAAATAAAAAAAATTAGAAATCCTATTTAGTGATTTTACAGTGTGAAAAACCAATAAAGGATATTCTAAAACTGCCTCAAAAAGCCTTAAATACTATGGTGAAGCCCAGTTTGAAAAACGCTGCCCTAAGATAATATAAGGAAAAATTAGGCACATGGTTTGAATGTGAAGATGTGAGGGTGTATTCAGGAAGGTTATTCCTAATTTGTTTCCCAATCTTCTTTCGGGTAAATATGGGATCACCCCCATCATTTAAGAGTAGTTAAATGGGGATACCTTATAAGGGTAGTGAAACCTGGTGCGAAAGAAATTCAATAAACAAGTATATATTTTTCTCTCTACTAATATTTTCAAGGTACGACAAGGTGTCTATACCACGACACCGATCTACGAGATATTAGAAAGGATGCGACCCACATCGATGGTCTTGCAGCCAAAGTCACTCGCATTGGGCTCGAATGCCGGTGATTGGGACATGAGCTCTGGTGTGCAGAATATGGTGTTTTTTTTTACTAAATGGTTTGTCTTTTCCTACACTCAAATGAGGGTACTATTCCAGAACAATCTACCTTCCTCATCCCTACTATTTTTTTGTATACATATGTGTATAGCAAGAACGGCTAGTTAGATGCGGTGCAAAAAAAAGTACATATATTTTTGGAACAGTGTGTCAATTTCATGGCCCCCAAGTTATTATCAGCACCAGTGCATTTGTACACGTGATCTTCCAGGTGCAAAAGTCACATTCAGTTATCTATTTAAAAAAAATTGCACTAGACACAAACAAATAAACCAACAATGTAAAATGTTATAATCTTATCTCTTGTTTATTAAGTAAACCTATTTTACAATAATGACAATAATTTTTAGGACAAGCAGCCAGGTATAATACAAAAAAAAAAAAACTTGTAAAAGTGTATTATATTTTAATTTCTAGTATAAATAAAGTATTTTAAACGTGAAAATTTTCCACCTTGGGATTGAATGTAACTTGACATTATGTCCCCCTAAATAAGAGTAGGGCTTATTATTCTGTTTGTCAGTCTCTATCGTTACAGCCAATTTCGTTAAAACCTTATATTTAAATGTTATGTGGTCATAGGCTGAGTATAAATATAGATCTAGCTCTAAAATTAAAGGTAGGTAAATTATTTTTGAATGCTAAAACTCTTTAGAATATGGCTTTAACTATTTGGTTAAAAATGAAGTCTGAAGTGTGTTTACATGAAAGATAGCCTTGTGTAGGCCAACTGATTTTTCAGCACAAAATTGATTTAGGTTTAGTTTACAGTTGACTTATATTTTGAAAATTCCAACTTTTAAGAAATTTTAATAGATTTTTTACTCAAAATATGTCTTAGGGGAGTGTGAATTATTGTATTGCAAATAAAATTTTAATATTAGTTTTTCGGATAAAAATTGTTTCAAGTATAGTCTACTCAACTGCTTTTTGAAAATTTAAAATTGTTTTAGTATGTCTATAGCAATAAAGTTCAAAATGGATATTTGAGGTGTGTTTACATTATAAATAAGAATGATTATTGTCTTAATGTTTTTTAAACATTTGAGAATATTATTATTATTATTATTTATCACCGCGTCTTACTACCCGTTCGGGTTATACGCTTAAGTACTAATTACGCTAATGGATTAGGAATTGGGAAGGTTGAATTAAAGTAAGTGAACCCGCATTTGCGTGGAGGGAGAGTGGAAAACCATTTAGGAAAAACCACCCTCAGTTCACCCGACCGAGATTCGAACCTCGATCTCCCCGTCCTCAGCAGTCGGTATATATCATTTGAGAATAGTTTACTAAAAATGTATCCAAACAACAAGATTTCAAGCCAGGCATCCACCGTGGTACGGATTCCACGTAACTGTAGGTCCTTCATTTCATCTCACAATCACCCTACCATTACACATTAGAGTAAGTGCGTATAACCCGAACGGGTAGTAAGACGCGGTGCTAATAATAATAATAATAATAATAATAATAATAATAATAATAATAATAATAATAATAATGATAATAATAATATTTCAAGGAGTGGTTTTAACAATTTGATACCCGCCTCGGTGGCGTAGTTGGCTAACGCGCTAGTCGTGTTGAGCTCGACCGCCGAGGACAGGGAGATCGAGGTTCGAATCTCGGTCGGGTGAACTGGGGGTTGTTTTTCCTAAATGGTTTTCCACTCTCCCTTCACGCAAATGCGGGCTCACTTCCTCTAATTAAACCTTCCCAATTCCCAATCCATTAGCGTAATTAGTACTTAAAGCGTATAACCCGAACGGGTAGTAAGACGCGGTGCTAAATAATAAAATAAAACAATTTGATTAAAATTAAACTCTAGAGACTGTACAAATGATTATCAAAAATAATATGTTTGTATATCTGGGAAAGCCTTATTCAGGAGTGGTTCAATGACAATTGGTTTAAAAATATATATAATCCAAACTATAATAAATTAAGCCTTTTAATAAACTGTGTACGATTGTGGAAAACCATTTATTCAAAAATATTTTGCATTGTGTACCAGATGATTAAAAATAAATGAAGATTAGTGTAGTGTATATTGCACAAACATTTTCATAAATATTTTTTCTGTTTGTTGAATCAGGTAAATTAATCTTAATTGTTTCACAACACTCGCTCTTTACTTCATATCTATAAAATATTAAGGTGAAATTTGTTACGTATTCAACTAAATCTATATTTAAATCAAGCTCGTTGATAATAGTCTACTATTAGCAATACCTAAGTGGTTTTGTTCAACTTTGATACACGCACCGGTGGGCACGCGTAGAAAGGCGCCAGTCTGGTTTTGTTTGGTTTGACGATAAAGCCTATGTCGGGGTTTCAAATCCGAATTGTCTGAAAAAGACGGATTTATTCTCAAACTGGATTTCCACTTGTTTCCACGTAAATGCAGGTATACTTTCTCTAAATTCTACCTTCCTCCTTCCTCCCTTACCCATTAGTTTAATATTCAGGTGCATCACGGGAGTAAAAATAATTTATGGACTTTAAATTAGGCCAATCAATGAGCGTAGCTTCTGTAGGTGTGTATTATTCTTAATGAATTTTAGAAGATATGCATTAGTAAGATGTGCTCAACTGCTCCAAAATTAATTTTTAATCCGTATAAAAATATAATTTTTCGAAATACAATTTTGACTTGATTGATATCTTGAAGTAAACAAAAATATGTTAGCCTTGTGAAGTTGTATCAGATTTTTTTGCTATCCGTTCCGGCTATACAACCATGCACTAACTAGGCTAATGTGTTAGGGATTAGGAAGGTTGCATTTTAGAAGAAACGTACCTGCATTTTCCTGAAGAGTGAGTGATTGAAAAACCTAGAATAACTACCTTCAGTACACTCGACCAGGATTCAAGCCCCAATCTCCCAGTCCATGACAGTCCAGTCTACTGCGGGAGTGACGGCGTAGACCATGCAGCCACCAAAGTCGGTATTATTAGGACAAACCCCTATCGTAAATTATTAAATTCAACCATTTAGCATAATTGTTTTAAGCAATCATTAAATAATTGTTTTTATAAATGTTTTAAATTATATTTTGGTGATTTTACGCCAAAAAAATCCTTCCGACTCATTTGCATATGAACAATAATTTCAAAGATATAATTTTTTACTTTGATATTTGGTGGGTGTTGATTTGTTCACCAAATTATGTAATTTCTCCTTAAGTTAGAAATTTGTTTCATTAAATGAGTAGCTCTTAGGCACACAATTTTTTTTTCTTAAAGTTGAATTTTTGTTTTCTCGTTTAGTTATAAAGGTTATATAAAAAGTTTTGCAACCAAATTGTGTTCAGTGTGAATATAGTGAATTTATAAAATAAATAAGAGTTTTGCATGAATTGTAGTTTATTTAAAGACAAAAAAAGTTTCTCCTCTACAAGTTTTGATAAAATATTCTATTTCACTGATTTCGAATATTTTCAATATTGCTGTCACTCTGAAGCCAATAGTCCGCGATCGCACCCCTAATCTTCACAGTCATGTAAAGGGAAATTAAAAACCAGTTCACACATTTTTCGTATTATTCATAGCCCATTTCATTTTTTTAATGCTAAGTCAGACAAATGAGTAAAATATCAGATGTTTAACTGTTTAAGCATTTTGTAAATACTGGTAACGAGTATTTTTGTACACAATGATGGAAAAATACAAATAAAAAAATAGCTAAAAAAATCTAGATTGGTTTCGTGTACCCCCACAGGACTCTTCATTTACACCCAGGGGTTCGTGGACCCTAGGTTGGGAAACTTGGTTCTAGTGTATTTAGATGAAGCTGTTATAAATATATTATAGCTAACCCATGGTTTTCGCCGGCGGCACATACACTTTGTCAGTTTAAAAAAAATAGGCATATGTTCCGACCTATCCGTTGGGGTTGTTTGAATTTAACTACCCTAGCGGGGTAGGAGGGTAGAATTTAGAAAATGATCTACCCACATATGCGTGGAGGTAGAGTGAGAATTAAAAAAAATATTACTTTACCGGAATCTGAACCATGTCTTCAGTAAAACTAGACTACAAGAGATTGACGTATATTCCATGTTCCCAACGATTGCGTTGGTGTCTGTACTAAACCTGTGGTTAGTCTCGCTAACCACTCAACCATAGCGACAGTGCCACAATCTGTAAACGTGTAGTGGCTGTCCTACAAAATGTTTTCTTTAGTGATCAATGGTGCTACTATTTTTTTTACTTTCTCGCGACTCCTTGGAGAGATAAATTATTGTGATCGTAAAAAAAATATTGAAATTTTGATGGCTCTCAACGTTCCATGAACCCTTAGACCCAAGGATAAATAGTTTTTGCAATGCTGCCTGTCAGTAGGAATAGTGCTGGAACAATTTTACCAATTTGGCCAAAACTTGGTATAGGTTCTTACTGTTTTTGAAAGCTGTCTAACCCTATAATTAAGGGTAGATTATTTTAAGGCAAAAAAAGAATAAATTGATTTTCTCGAAATCTGCTTGAACGATTTTGATTAAAATTCGTAGTTCTCTATTTTGACAAAATAAACAGACCTCCACTTCTCATTTTCTCATAAAAATTACTTTGAGGGCACTTTAGAGGAGCGTAAATATATAATTTTTATCATATCTCCACAAATCTTTGAGATATTAAATAACTAGCCATAGAAAAGTTGTAAGATTTTTTAAATTGATCAATTTTATTTGAAAAAATTGTAAATAAAAATAAATCTTTTCTGAGCTATAGGCACAGAACAAATGTTTGAACAACCAAATTCATAGTTTTCAATATACAGATAACACAGCATTTTTGGCAACCTGTGAGACTATATCAAGAATAAACAAATTACTGTAAAGACAGATTGACCAATTTTTATAATGGTGTGACACATTGCGTCTTTCAACAAATGCAGCAAAAACTCAAGTCGTTTCTTTGGACCAACTAAACATAAATTCTCAATCTCGCTTAGCCCTAGTTCAGTTTATTACGATTATTGAATATAGTAATAGATTAAAATTGAGTCAAACTATAAAATATCTAGGTGTATTGTTGACAAACATCTATCCTGGAAGCTAGAACTTCAAAAAAATGCGTGCGGGTTTTTCTACGCCGCCTTAATTTGCTAAAAGACTTAAAGAGTAGCAACAAGGGATCTATCTCCTAAGACTGTAATAAGGACATACAAAATTCTGCCGCACAGTTATTACATATGTCCATCTTTCATGGATAGAAGCCACAAATTTCTTTCATTCCACTCTACGGCATCTGGAACGACACGCTATTCGCTTGGTATATCGAATAAAGCTACCAAGTTCCGCACACGAAATGCATGACATAATTTATATCCCACCCATCTGCACCACCTACTCAAACTCTGTGCCCGCTACATTAACCTAGCAGTTGGCACAAAAAAAAAAAAACACTATATAATTAAGTAAATACTGACCATTGAAGCAAAACACAACCGTCGTCTTTAACCTCCAAACTCTCATCTTATCGTCATCTTCCATAAGACAGTTCCAGACGATAAAAAAACAAAAAAAAGGACCCTGCACCAAATCTTCATGTTCGATAACCATAGATATGTCATTATGATACTTTTATTAAAAAAACATGATTAAATAGATAATTTCATATCAACTATTTTTAATGAAAATATCATTTTTAATTTTAGCTTTAACTTTATGAGAAAAATTCAATATGATGGATGAAACTTACAAATTATTTTTTAGAAAGTTGAAATTTAGTATGGATGCTATGAAGCAAGCCACATTTCTGAGAAAAATATGAAACTTTAAGAATCCAAGAGAGGTGGACGCTTAAATTGAATTCAAATTTGATTAAATACGCAGCTCAAATTTTCTAAGATAATAAAAAAAATGTAATCGTTGCAGTAGAAAATTAAAATTTTAAGTATTTTCTGATAGGATTAATGCCCTAAGCCATATTTTTTTACTCAAAAAAACTTTTAAAGTATAAAGCTAAAAATGAAGGAGAAAAACTAACGCGTGCGTTCCGTGACACTGATCTACTATATACATCTACTTTACCTTCCGATTGTAGTATTCATTGTTGCATGGATTTTATATGATGTGTATTGTCTGAGTCTGAGTTAAGAATCTATGGATGGCTTGAAATGTATTGGAAATTAGTTTTTATTTATTTAGTATATGGGTTTTAACTATATGAGTTTTTAGAGTACCGTACCGTACCGTACTACTGAATCTAAAAACGTGAACATTTACATGTGGATATTTCATGTTTCAAACTATACTTACCTGAATGCAGGTGCAATTAGCGGATCTAGTGTAAGAGCTTTCCACCTTATTTTATGAAGGAGCTTATTGACGACAACTATTTGACAGGGGATCACATGAATCACTTCCAATAGGTTGTGCCATCTAGTTCAGAGTTCCATCCTCACCATGTATTTCAGGTTGTAGCGCTGAGATTTTTCGAACCAGTGTCCGTATCACACCTAAAGATCCTCAGTGGAATTTATAAAACATTTGATATAGTTTTGATTTGGATTATGTATGCGAAGAACGGATTAAACTGATAGCAGTTGATAAGTAGTTTCTAATAGTCATTTTTGTAAATTTTGAAGCCCCTTCATTTCACCAAATAACATTTTAAAATTTAATTTAGTTAAGATATATTATTAGGTTATTTGGAATGATCCTTCTACATTTCTGGAAAATTCGACGTTTATATATCACCTAAAATATTTGTTTTCTGTGCATAGCCCCTTTATTTCCCGGAATATCACTTATAAAATTTAAAATTTTCGAAATTTTATGGTTATTTAGATTTTAGAATATGCCCTATATCTGCCTTCCAAATTTAAGTTTTATAACATATATATATATGTGTGGTTTCTACTGTTTAATATTTTGAAACCCTAAGATCCTTGTTATGACAAATATAAAAAAACAATAGGGGACAGACTTACCGTAAAATCGGAAATTGTGCTTGTCGGAGACAGGCCATTTAGGCTATGGTCACAGTAGCACCGTGTTCGGCCGTATTCGGCCGAAAGTTATCGGCTGACGGCAGTGGTCAAATCAACGCCATTTTCAGCCGAAATTACTATAATATTATGGCCAATATGTTAGCATGATAATGTTATTAACGTAAAATTTGAATTTTTGATTAAATAGGTTGATCCCTATTTGAAAACTTGTTTAATGATTATCGTTTATTCTGAATGACCTATCATGTTAAAATATTCTCACCAACCAAATTAATAGTTATTTTTGCTAAACAAGTTAATTTAAAATAAAAATACTTACTTGTAATTTTTATTTCTGTTGCAACCTCACGCTAACACTCTTTATTTTTACCAAATGTAATGTAATTTTCGAGAACCCACAAAGGGTTGTTGCAATTTAATTTTCTATGTGTTGTCCAGTAATGTATGATCTATGTAATTATGAAATATAATAAAAATACTTATGAAAGAAAGAAAGAAAGAACCTCACGCTATAGAATCCTAAAATTATCTTTCTTATGATATAGATTGCTTCTTAAATCCCACAAACTCTTTCTTTCAAATACCAAAATTATTAACTTTTCACAGTCCATCATTTTACCATTTCTTTCTCAAGATAGAGTACAGACGATCTCTTGAAATTCGGACAGTTCTGTTGAAAAAAACAAATTGATATTAATCTGTCCGACGTCGGGTGCATTCGGCCGAACTTAACGGTTATACTATGGCTAAGTTAATGTAGGACCATGAGATTGAAAATATCGGAGGAGTCAACCGAGTACACCCGAACAATATTTCGGCCGAATACGGTACTACTGTGACCATATCCTTATCTATTATATTTTATATAATAGGACATGGCCCGTTATTGAGCTGAACAGGCATGTATTCCAGCTGTGTGAGCTGTCAGCCTAGTTTTGAGTCACGACTTACTGAGCGGACACTCTTGGGAGGTCCATCTCTTATCTAAGCTCGAACAGTTGTAAAAATTAACAAATCCCGGTCGCAGCCGCCGATAAATCTTGCCACTTCTGCAGGTCATGTGTGTTATTTTACCAAGCACTGTGTTTCACTATCCATCTGGGCTATCCTAATTTTATTTAATTATGCTAATGGAGTGATGGTGAGAAAACACGTGATCTAGTGGAGCTAAGAAAGAAATAAAAAATATATCAGCTTACTTTTTTTTTAAGATGAAACCACTCTAGTGTGGTTTATGAACAGTAATAACCACTTAATACCCTAAATTAAACACAATTCTATCATCTCAATACTTAACAAGAGTATAGAGGTGTAAAATAAAATTACAACATAACAAAAAAACGTTGATAATACCAAAACAAAATTATTAAAATCCAAAAATTTATTTTCTTTTTATCAACACATTTACTGCTCATTAGGGTTTACCGTATGTGTCTTAATTACGCTAATGTATTAGAGATGAGGAAGGTTTTTAATTAATATGAAGTGTGCCCACATATTCAGGGAAAGATAATGGAAACCAATTTAGTAAAAAATACCCCAAATACAGCAGACCAAGATTCGATCCCTCATGAAGCAAAACTATAATTAAAGCCAATTCGTAAATTTTAAAAATAAAAGATGAACATGAAAATCTAAACCTCTCGAGCTCAGGGTCATTCTTTGCTCATATTTGTATGGCAGAGTCTGTTACTTGATTGTCAAGGTCAAGCAATATATTAAACACGAGGTGACGTTCAATTCATACTTCTAAGACTGTGCGCCGGCTGTGTAGTGTTGCAAACGAACAGCTCATTCTCATCTGAGTTTCATTTTAAGACCGTTGATTCAAATTCACAGGACTGTGCGCCAAATGCAAACGACACGACACGGCTGGCGCGCATCCCTGTAATAGGGCCCCTACACGATCCTTCCTTCAGCTTGTCAGTCCTAAGACTGACAGTCTTACTGTTAGTATGCATCAGTATTTACAATGAAACCATACACGGTCAGTCTTCGTATCATTATTTTTATCAGTCTCAGCTCCTGCATGCAACGTGCAACAACATGGATGATAAGAAAAAGGCGTGCGCAGTCTACGTTTGCTACCGAGACTGAAGGAACTACTGACGAGCGCGCGCACACGGTCAGTCATACTGTCAGTCTCTCCCACCACTTGCAAGACTGATGTGATCAGAAAATTCTGATCACATCAGTATTTTAGTCAGTACAACTATCAGTCCATCAGTACTGCCCCTACACGATCAGTCGTGCTGTCAGTATTAATTATTACTTTATTAATACTGACAGTTTGACTGATCGTGTAGGGCCCTATTAGTATGAGGCCAACTTAATAACACAACTATGTCCATAGAGGCAGAGAACAGACCTTCCTGTCTCGTGTAAAAATACACGCAAACTGATCGCGGGGACAAATGTGTCAGTCCCGTCCAGTCTGGTTTGCCAATCAAGTGGTGGTTGGGGTTTAAAACCTAACAAAACGTGCAGAGGATGTTTTTTCCTAAATGGTTTCTCACTCTCCGTCCACGTAAATAACGGTATATTTACTCTAAATTCTACTTAAGTTGCTATTTGAATCATGCACGCCTTATTTTTTGGCTCTATAGATGAAGACGCTTTGATAAACTTCAAGATCATTTGATATTTCTTAAAAACAAAAAGGTTTATCCCTAATTTACTATATTATCACCAAAAAACAGGGAGTATTTGTTATAGGCTTATACATTTTGAGAAGACAACCATGTTTTGACTGTTTGTTACGGTATTAGAATCCAATTTCAAAAAGAAGGTCTTTATCTGAAAGTTAGTAAAGCTACAAGATCAACTTTCTAGTATTCATACAGGTTATCTGCAGGTCAAAAGGTCACGTTTGATAACATATTATCAGTAGTTATAGAATAATATTAGTAATACAGTAAAATGTTATCAAAATAGATCCTAAAACATTTATTTTATTAAAAGGCCCTTTCTAAGCAAATGGACTGTATATTGTGTGTGCTATAAAAAATATGGGTTTTTGATCATTAAAAAAGTTGATATAGGTGTAAATTGAAGACCCTCCCTCCCCCATTTCCATCAATGTAATTCTAAAGACAACCTTGATGCGGATAGCCCGTACGTGTAATAAGACCCGTAAAAAACTCTTCAAGTTTTAAATGCTGATAGTTCGTGACCAACCACCATACTGATAACCACGGACAGTTCGTGTCCCACCACTATACAAGAATAGTGCCAATAGAACCCGCACAGCTGCATGAACGGTGAATACGATTACTAAATAGCGTTATCGGGCAAGAAGCCACGCTATTTGCAGTGCACTTTACAAACACCACTTCACCGGTGCCAAACTCGAACATTGTGCTTATTGTTATCCGTTGTATGCAAGCCCCACTGTTTTTTTTATATATGCAAGCGCGTCTTCCTGCTTCAACACTCTACATGCATTTACACCAAAAGGTTTGTAATAAGAAAGGTAGAATAGAAAAGAAATGTAAAGTGGAAAATAAAGAGTGAGAAATCATTTTGGAATTTAGAAAATCCCTCATTAAAGCCGTCCAAGATAATTGAGCTCCAAGTTGACCTCGGTAGCCTTGGGGTGAAGTGCTCGCCTCATAACCCGATGTTCGTGGGTTCAAGCCCAGACGTGTTCGATGGATTTTTCTTGAGCCATAATAATCCGTAGCACAACTTCCTTCGGAGGGGAAGTAAAGCGGTCAGTCACATGTCAATTGTGGCATGAAAAAGATCCCTGGAAGTTATGTGAAAATACCTTTTCCGAAAAGATTGGTAGGCCTTTTCTCTCTCGCTCATAGAAATTCTAGTGTGCTGATATACTCGCTTGGTACAAAAAGTGCATGTTAAATACCTCAAGACTATAGCGCCCTAAAATCTTGGTCCAAGACAAACCAAAGGAGACTAATTAACGGTTTTGAACACGGCGTATTCCTTAATGCCCAAAACTTTACTTCAGTCGGTAGCACATCTGTCTATTAAACAGGGGTTCTTGGATTAAATTCATCATATGGCCGAGAATTTAATAATTGATGAAATTGAGACTTCCCCTTTTCATGGTGATGAATTGACGTCAAGGGGACTGGATATTGTGTCTGTTCTAAAGTTATAGCTGATGTGTGAGTCATGTGCTTTTATAATCAGTTGGTGCAGAAAGTGCATGTTAAATACGGTAAATAACAATAATACAGAAATGTGTTTTAGAGTATACTTTCAACTGTTGAGAAAAAGTCTAAATTACTATTAATAACGGCATTTCAAATGACTTATGAACAATCATGTTTTATAGAAACAATGTTTTTTTTTAAATAAATCGAATTATAAACGTTGATATTCTGGTTTTTAACATAAACATGAATTTTATCTCATTAGAGGGAGCAAAAAAATCCTTTTCGATATAAAATAAGAGCTTCAATTTAATAGAATGTTAATCCAATTAAATGTATGTTTTTAAGGAAGTGTGGAATTGTGATGGGTGGGGGAATGAGCTAGTTTACGACAAAATAGGGAGAGCTTACAGACTTCACAAATGGGGGAAAGGGGAGTTTTTTTATGAACTCTTCCATGCCTGTTATATCACAGCCCAATCAAATTACTAATTCAACTAGCTTCCCTCCTTCCACTCTCATATTTTTTCACATTAAATCTATTAATGCATCTCATTGGAGCTACTTAAAAAACATCAAATTTAAGTTAATAGCAAACGCGCGTGACCTTCTCGGGAGGCCTATAATTCAACACCCAACTTTTTTATTTATTCGTTCAGCACCACGTCGGGTTATACGCTAAGTACTAAATACGCTAATGAGTTAGGGATTGGTAAGGTTTAATTTAGAGAAAATGAACCCACATTTGCGTAGAGTGAAAAGCTATTTAGGAAAAACCACCCTAATTTCACCCGACTGAGATTCGAACCTCAATCTCCCCGTCCTCAGCAGTCTGGATCTACACGAAACTAGTGCATTAGCCAACTACAACACCGTGGTGGGTCAACACCCAACTTCAATGTAGATGGAAAAAGTAATTTTAAAATTAACCTTTCTAACCCTGTTCATAAAGTTAGATTCTTGAAGACTTTAGTATCAGCCGCACCGACGGTCATGTGGTCCGTGGAGCTCGGCTCGCATTGCACTTTCATCCCCTGTTGAAGAGGAAGGCAAAGGTTCGAATCCTAGCTGGGTGCACTGGGAGGTAATTTTTTATGTATTTCATAGTTGTTTTTTATCATATTTTTTCCACGATCTGAGTGAATTTTATCTAAAAAAAAATCCTCCTCGTCCTTTGTCCTTAGATTAAGCCATTAGTAATCTTGAAGTTTACTTAAAGTTAGTTATTAATTAGAAAGGCCATCACTGGCATTACGTGTATGAATAATGAACAATTTTGTATTGGTTTAGGGGAAGATTTATTGTGGAAACACTAAGCACCCCTCCGAACCACTTGCACGCTCTCTATTTCGAACCCACTCTCTCTCGTTTTCTCTCTTCATTTCACTACCCATCGGGACTGTTTGTATATTTACACTTATAAGGTATATATAAAATTTAGATTAAGTGTATCCGCTTTTACGTGAAGGAAGAGTGAGAAGCCATTTAATAAACACCAGCCAGGATTAAACCCAAAATTTCCCCAAAACTTGGTAAACCTATACAAATCTAAACTGACGCCTTCGGGCTGGAGTTTATTTAGATGCGAACCCTTTTCTAAATGATTCATACATTTTCCGTGGGAAATGGATAAATACGTATTTCTAAATAGTTGATCAACTTTTTTTTTTTTCAAAGTGTTCTTGATAAATTGATAAATTGATAATGGGACTGACTTTCGGAGTGCTTGGACGCGTTACAGACCATCGTTATTTTGAAAAGAGGTTTATTCTTTAAAAATAAGGTTCACGACTAAAATAAACGTGGAAAGTATCAACATGTTTCTTTAGAATAAAAAACCTTCACATTTCAAGCCTTCTAATTAAAAGAAAGGTCCCAAAAAGTAAAGTTAGAGGTTTTAATATTTATTATTATTATTATTAATATTATTCCAAAAAGTAAAGTTAGAAGTTTTAATATTTATTATTATTATTATTATTATTATTATTATATTATTATTATTATTATTATTTACCGCCTTGTCTTACTACCCGTTCGGGTTATACGCTTAAGTATTAATTACGCTAAAGAGTTAGGAATCGGAAAGGTTGCGTTTAGATGAAGTGAACTCATATTTTCGTGGAGGGAGAATGGAAAATAATTCAGGAAAAAACACCCCCAGTTCTCCCGACCAAAATTTGAACCTTGCTCTCCCCGCCCTCAGTAGTCTAGCTCACCACGACTGCACCACTGAGGCGGGTCATATTTTAACACCATCAACAAAATACATTCTAAGATGATTGAGAATTTAAGAGGGGGTGGGGTGGGGGGTTGTAGCTTCAGAACTGTTATTTTCATAAGAAATATCGCAGTGTGGGGATATTTCTCTTCGAGGAGGTGGCGCCCTTAATGCAGCTAGTTCAACACCTTATCGTTAAAAATGTTAACTATTTTCTGTTCAAAACATTTAATACAGAAACAAATTAACCAATTACTTATAAGTTTTTTAAGTAAGTGCAAAAGAATATAGAGCATTTAATGTTCACTATTTTTTAATCTGTTTTGTTGTTTTTTCCAAATATTAGAGGAAAGTTAATCAAGTGTCTTAATATAATTTACCATATGGGAGGCTCTAGTATGTGAACCTAAGATAAATTTACTTTGTGGGGAAATAGAAGAGAAGGGAAAGCATATTCTATTATAATCTATTATTTTTGTAGTTTTTATCTATTGAGAATGTTAAGGGCATTTAAAGTAGGAAAATAAGCATACTTTTGTTTGTCAAGTTGTAAGATTGATCGTAAAATTTGGCCTATGCAATCGAAACCTCTTCAGAACTTTATAATATAATTGTGCTTCATATATTCCAAAATTTTATTGCCTATTTGCAATCTTTGTAAATAGGTAATGACCCATCTTTTAACCCTCTTCCCCCCTATTGACCAAACACCCACTTTTGATGCACCATTGCAACATCCTGATTAAACTAATAATAGTAACAATCAATATTTAAAAATTTTATTCTTATGGAATATATTCTACTGCCCTGCTTAATATTTACCAAATTTACTGTAATTGTGCAATTAATAGTTCAAACATATTCTAAATAGTTCATACATATTTTTCAGGAAGGTGGCAAAACATAAATATCACCGTTCTCATAAAAAATATGAAATTATATCACAAAACTAGTAAAAATCACAAAACAAATATTTGATTGGTTGGCAAGTATGTACCAATATTTGCATTGGCCTTACCCAAAAATTTATTTTGGGAGGGATCCAACATATGAGGACACAGTCCGCCAGCATGAAATGGCCGGGACATTTTTGAAACATTTAATACCTCTTGAAAGATTTTAAATAAAGTGTTTTAAAACTTAATTTTGGGGATTGTAGGTGTTAGGAATTATATAAAACTTTAATAATCTGAAAACAAGAATCTATTTATTAACGAGGCATAAAAAACGTAAAATTTACTAATAATACTTTCAGAGTGGGGGAGGATTGAATCTCCAAAAAACTTTCTTTCGGTACGGCCTTGCTCATGACCCGTGAGTTAGGGGTTTTATATCATGAAAAATAGTTAATTTCTAACATTTTGTTATATATTTGTTTCCCATCAACACATTCTTTGTCAGTTTTCCATATTTAAATTTGTACTTTCTATATAAAACACCATGCTATATCTATGGTTACCAAATATTTATACGCCCGTACACGTAACATTACTTAAAGTTATTCTTTAATGTTATTTAAATTTTAATCTAATGTGTATAAATATATGTAGACCGGTTTTATATATGGGTGTAGGGGGGTGTCCACTCCCACTGGGCTCTCGCCGATCTGGGGAATATTAGATCCAGAGTGCAGTGAAACACCCAGTGGGGCAGGGTACCGTGGGCTTAATATACCTGGGGCGGACCAACTAGTAGGTTAGGTAAAGAAAAGAAGGACAAATAAGACTTTTAGATTTGGGTGTTTATTCTAAATTTATTATTGTATTAAAAAAAAAGAACTTAGCTAAAAGATGTAATGTTAATTTAAGATGTAGATCTAGGTCCCGAGCTGCATGCTAGTAATCGAGATAAATAGTGTAAATAAATAAATAAGATATATATAAAACTAAAAATATGTTTAAATTACCCTTTAAAAGAAACGTGTTTACTAACACAAGTTTAAGCTAGACCTATTAGACAGTGTATTTTTACAATTCAAAATAAATTAATAAAAAGTAAAATCGTGTCAATATTTCTATTGAATATGTATTTTTTTAAAGATGCACATATTTTTTCGTGTGAATTTTATCTTGACCTTGAAGAAAACGAGTGTTTTTTTACCCGGGTAGTGCCAAAAATAATTTACTACTTGTTTGGTATATATAGATGTGGTGTGTTAAAAAAAATTAAAAACTAACGTTTTATAATAAATTTTGAATTATTAATAGTCTATTTTTGTAATAACATTTTCAAAAATTGTATTTTTACTGACTTAAGTTCAATATCAAGATATAATAGGTTTTATAGATTAAATATAAAATTTCCAAAACCACCCACATAGAGAAGCCTGCTCTATTCTTTCGACGTATTTTAAAATTAAGATTAACATTCACCTATCCAAACAGCAACTTAACAACCACACAGGTGGGCAAGCGGACTAAAGCGCAAATTTTATCTAGCGTTGGTTTTTCAGCGACTGAAAAGTCTGGGTTAAAATCCCGTGAGGGTGTTTTAAGGTATTAATCCCTAATGGTTCCTACACTCTCCCTTATCGCCACTGTGGGTACATTTTATATAAATGTCTCATACCTATCCCATCAATGAGTGTTATTAAATGCTCATACCCCCCACTTCACTGATCGAATTTTCATAAGCATCGCTCTCGCATTGCACTAGACTCCAAATGATGGGGAGATCAGGGTTCAAATCCAGGTTTGGTGTACTATGGGCAATTTATCCTAAATGGTTTTCTACTCTCTCTCTCTCTCTTTCTCTGATACACTTCCTCAAAACTCAGCCCTTCTCCTCCCTATTACAGTAACATAGTTGATTCATATGACAGAAACAATATGCGCATAGTTCGAACAGGGAATACAGATAAGGAATACGAGAACAAAAACTGGTATGGTCTATTTTTTATTCTGATTTGTCGTAAACAAGGATTTGAAGCACTGAACTATAGCTTAGTAAACCTGTCCTTTAACTAAAGAGATTACTATCAAAATAGAAATTAAATGTTCTGCACGCTAATCTTTGTCTTGAACATAAAATTATTTTAAACTTTGCAACATGTATTTTAGAAAGAAAAAAATCAATTTGGAAAAACATGCGTGGGTTTTCCCCAAGTGATCCGCTTCTTAAACCACCCTTACGGGTCATCCATATATTTACAGTAAATGGGTAGGGATGGGGTCGGAGAATTTAGAGGAAATAGTACATTTTAGGTAAACGAAAGGCATGGGGAAACTATTTATGAAAATATCCATTTCAGTACATACGGTCGGGATTCAAATCCAGACTTTCCCCGAGAAAAAAAAAGTTGAGAGATATTTAATCATTTATGTAACAATTACGTAATGATGATGTCATAGTATGCCAAAACAATTTTCAATACCAATATAAATATAGTCAACATATTAAATCAGTCAAAAACACACTTGGCTGAGCCTGGGGTCCAAGTTCGAATACTGTAATGGCCAATCAATTATGATTAGTTGGTAATGAGGGAGGTATTTGATCGGGATTTTATCCCAGATCCCTTACTGTTAGCGGGAAACTAGTCAAAACGGTAGTGTTGCAAACTAATGTTTCCAAAATCCCGCTAGAAACGATCAAAATTATAGAATTTCCCCCTGGATTTAAACTAGGCCTAAATAAAGATAGATTTACTTGTGTTTTTTTTTAAACATAGAGGTTAAATCCACTTAGCAAATAAAAAATGCTCAAAATATATTGGCCTGCAAAAAATACCTAGCGCAAAATAGGCCTACATAGTGTTGTAAATTATTATTGATTCATCCTAAGTTGAGACCTGATGTAAACAAAGCCACGTGGAATTCTATGCTCTGATTTGATACTGAACGGACTTTCAATGGTATCTTCTCACTATTGTATTTGTATTAAACTTGTTTTAAAATAATATTTTAAAATTATTATAACAAAATTAACATAAAATTATTATAACTAAAATTATTCCTTCATTTGATTTAAAAATTATACTTTAAGCTCTGCAAGTGCTATTCGAATACCAACAAACTCCTGACACAGCGTTGAGTGACTCAATTGTACAGTCCTTATCACATGTTAACGTCAAGTTCAGCAACAGTCAGTAATTGATAGTTCATCTCGGCAGCGTTGTGTGATAATTGTGTGTTGAGTGCGTCCTGTGTATTTATGGCGTTTGCTGAGTCTAGCTCAAGTTTTGTTAAGTTAAACATAAGACAGGAAGTTTAAAAGTATTTAAAAAAATACAAAAATTCGTAGTGACCTACTTTGCTATGAAACTGTCTATACATGGTCACGGCTATTTAAAATATTGCACTAGTGTTCGAACCAATCATATAAGTACTTTACATAGTGATATGAGAATGTTTGTTTACTTCCGGTCTCAGATTAGGATGAACCAATAATAGTATTCTAAACATTTAAATTAATTAGATTTCTGAAAATACTTGAAGATCCTACTTTAAAGTACAGTGGAGCCACTAATGTAAATCTATATTTTTATTAATCTAGCTCACCCGTTGATTATTTTAAAATCAACAATAAATACATTCAAAAGCAATTTTTTTTAAATAAAAAAAAATAACCCCGATAATCGACAGACCTATGTACTCTGAACAAAAAACTGGATAAAAGGGGAGGAAAAAGGCCGACGCCTTTGTCCGAGTTCCAACCAATGCCGGTCGGACTAGATTGTACACTGATTCGCAAGGACAACAAGTAAGATAGTCGGGGATCAACAGAGCAGGTAGTGGTCGTCTTCTCATCTCAATGCAAGTCATTATCAACGAGAACTGAATAGTCAGCTATGCATTACACCCTAATCTTATGACTCAAAACTATAATCTATTTTGGCTAATAAGAGGCTGAAGACCTTGGCGGAGAGAAGGGGAGAGCTAGAAAAATAATGTCCTCGAACTGTCAGGCACACCACAAAAATAAACAAACTTGCAAGACAGAGAGGTTTCCCTCCCCCCTTCTCCGAAATATACGAGCAGAGCGTCTTAAGAAATGTTACCGATGATTTTCAACAATAAGTGTTTTGTACTGTTATCATAGGCACCAATTATACGTAACAGTTGAAAATTATAAATTATCATGTTTAGTAAAAAAAATAATTATTTATTAACTATGTGTATTTATGAATTTTAAAAAAGTTTAAATTAGACATGGGTCAAATTTTTTATTTATCGAATCCGAATCTTATATTTTTATTCGAATCCTCAAATCTTAGAGGGAAAATATATTTTAAAATCTAATTTAAAAATGTTATTTAAGCTCACAAATATGCCAATTATTTGTTTGTTATTCATATCACGTCATAAAATACAAAGAGAACACTTTTTAACACAATTTTGTCATTTTTTGTGAATTTGTTATCTTTCCAACTACAAAGTTTAAAAAACTCCTTTTACTAATTGCTTAAAATTTGTAATTTATATCAAGTCAAGTTCTTCATAATAAGTTTCGAGATGCTTTTTGAGATTTTTTCGAATTTCGAACCTCTCGAATGCCATAGGATTTGAGGGATTCAAAAGTCTTCTCTCAAGCTTAAAATTATTTTTAAGTTTTAGCTTTATTTATTAAAAACGTATTTTAGTTATAATTATTTAATTGATTAAAAAATCACAGAATTGTTTTATTATCAAACATTATGAGACGAGAATGGGAATTGATATTATTGGCTCATTTTGTAATTCATTTTATGTTACTGGAGAAATTAAAATGACCAGAAACTTTATTATTTGGGATATCTCTAGTGCATTTGTTCAATTTAAAGTACCACAATTTCTAAATTTTAGAAATTAAATAAGTTTGATTAAGACAAAGAGAGTATAAATAACCCCATTTTATTTTTAGTCTTAAAAATAAGTATATAACTATGTACAGACTTGGTAGAACATCTTGGCAAATCACTTTAGATGTCATCCATTAGCCATGTAAACCATTTTAACCCCCATGTCCTCAAATAGCACCAAGTGTACATTTATTTTCTTACCCCCATTTTCTCTCTTTTATAACTCATTTTATAACTTTTCACATAAAGAATAAATGTCATTATTTCATAAATAAGCTTTTGTGACACTAAAAGAAGGACTCAAATGTAATACTGCTCCTGAATACGAAGTTTTCTATAAACATGTATATTTACATTGAAAACCTGAACAATATTAAATTATTATTTTTAATATCATAGGTTAAATATGATCTGTGTTGTGTAATACCATGATAACANCAATGTAGCACCATGTAGACAATAGAGCTCATACCTCACCCAACAGCGTTGTCGTTTATGGATGACCCCTTTATAAGTAAGATGATTTCTGTGCGTATGCATGCTTTCCCTTGTGCGCATTAACTCTTATCACAATGGGCTAGTTATGTTGTCCACCAGCAACGCAATGAGTTGTTCAAACTATTTGTTTTAGTGTAAGATGAAATATTTATATGTTTTCATAACCAGGAAAGATAAGGATTTACGCATCCATCAAGAGGAATCTTGTATATTCACTGACACAATGAATTGAGAGGATTTGTTTCGACCTCTTTTGACGTCTTAGATAATTATTTGGATTAATGGGGTTTGGTGTTTTGAACGGTGCTGTAGATGGACTCTTGTTTTACCGACTAGACATAATCACTAACCCCAACTGCGTGGTTACCCCTTGTCATAACGCCTTTCTTTACTTGAATTATACAGACAAAAAATCTCAATTTATTTATTCCAACCGAGCTTTTAATTAATTTTTAAAAAGCTAATAATTTTTTTTTTAAATTCTAGCTTTGATGTGCACATGATTGTGCACAGGGGCTACTAGTTTTACAATTTTTATCCCTCTGCTTGCGATAGATATAGAGAAATGCTCATGACAGGCAGACAGACAAACTCTTCAATTTTTTTATATAAATTACATTTAGTATATTTTATATGAATATGTATCAAAATAAATAATTTTTTCTAATTAGAAATTGTTTGGGCCCCTATAATGCAATAAGCCTTGTCTTAAAATTTGGCCTATGCATTTGATACAAATTCAGTACTAGTTTATTTATTTATATATATTATTTATTTATATATATTGTTTATTTATATATATACTTCATATAAATATATATACATGCAGTATAAATATTTCATGTAAATATATGAGTTGACCACTAGTATTCCAACAAAACCAATTTCAATTTTAAGGGGTTGTGGGGAATTCCTGGCTTTTACCTTCCTAGCCTCCTCCCCCCTGGATGCGAGGTAAATAAACTAAAAATAAGTTATACAGTATGGCTTTTCTGCCTTCAAGGGGACCTTTAGTTGAGTAGCTTAATTTTCACATTTGACTACAAACTATTTTGAAATCGATTATAATACTGATGATAAACATTATCATTAAAATATTCAACTGTTTATAAGGTCACGTTGTGTAATAACATCTTAGTTTTTTATATAATACAATATTACAATGATAATTAATTTATTAATAAACACAATTTTCAATATTTTCATTAGATTGAACGGTTTCGATTATCTATAATAGGGCTATTTTACTGATAGGTCACATACTATACCAAACCATTGCTAAATCACACTCTTTTAAAGCTTAGACTCTCCATGAAACTTATATTCGTATTTAAGAGTGTTATGTCCATACTGCTATAATGAACATTTTTCTTCGTGCTAAGTTAGAACAATCTGAACAGGAAATATAAACGCTGTGGCAAATTATAAGAAAACCTTCAATATTTTAACAATTAATTTTTAAATGACGCTTTTACATATTTACTCGGTTTTTCCAAACCTAACAGGGTGGTTCAGTTACTCTTACTCAATTAGAGGGTATATGGGATAAGAAGTGGAATTATCTTTAGTAAGGTTGATACATTTTTTTAAGATTTTTAAACTCACAAAATACGTATTGTTCCGATATTTACATGAAATACTTTTTTCTATAAAATTTGTGACATAAGAATTCTTTTAGACAATTATGCCTGTTCCCTTGACAAAAATGTCTGCAATAGAGTTTAAATTAATAGTGTACTTGTATTAATGCTCTTTTGCTTCATATTTAGAAAATCATTGCATGGATTAGCTGAAAATTCAAAAATATCCCTCACTTCTCTTTTTTCTATCATGCTAAATTTCCTGAATCTCTTATATTTTCCCTGTTTAAGAGATCCTCTACAGGTGTGGAAAGGTCTCTTTTTCATAGCATCTATCTATTCTTATCTTGTTTTCCGGTTAAGGTGAAATTGGGGTTGGAATCCCGACCTGTCGTGCTTAGATGTTTTCACCCTCCTTTTCCAACCTTCTCTAGAAAAGAATGCAGCAATTGTTAATTTAAATTATACCTTTCTTAGCCCTAGTCCCATTAGTGTAAGTACATGGATCGCCTAGACGAGTGGTAAGACTTGGATAGTGGGTAAATATATGAGTATATAAAAACTAATCATAATTTTACTTTGCTTAATTTGACAAAATTTAACTACGTTAACTTCATAACTTGTATTATGTTCCAAAGTAGTAAATTATTATCTCATTATTATTATTATTATTATTGACTCGTGAATAAAATAAATCATGTTTTTAAATTATTTTGCAATATTATAAAAACTAATCAATTCAGTTTTAGACGTGTTCAACTACTGTTGCTTGAACTTCTGTATTTTTTAAATAATAATAATAATAATAGAATAATTGAATCTAAGAAATAGAAGCAATATACTAATAAATGTATATTGAAACTTTATTAGTGGCAAATTATTTATGAATATGTAATAAACTCTTTATAATATAATTGCAACAGCTATGTGTGTGATTTTATGGTGAAAGTTATTCCGCGTTAATTTATCAGAGATTACAGCGGTGCTGCCTTTGATGAAGAAAATATATATATTTATGATCATATCAAAGCTGTCAATACTTCATTACACGTTGAGAATAGAAGTGTATCTAAAAGAAACATATTTTATTTCTAAATCGGTTAAATCATGTATTTCTAAAAGACAAATATGAAAATACATTTATTATCTACAACAACAATAATAGCAGCTAGAAAAAATATTCAAAATTACCAAATTAGTAAATAAAAGTTATTTATTTGGATTTGGTTCTATTTCAAATGTGTAAATTATGTTGTACTAACCACGCCTTGTTTGATTGTTTTCAAAATTTAATTCTCATAACTGTGGTTTCCCATCCTCCTTCCATGATAATGCTGGTGTATTTCCTGTATGTTACCCTATTTATGTTTAATTTAAAATTTAGTCAACAATTGTGCATGAATCGAAACGTATCTACTAAGTTTTAGGACCATTTTATTTTTAATAACGCTTCCTCAAATAAAATATACAAATGTATTAATCTAACCATCCCCCTTCCAAAACTCTATGCCGGGGAAGCCAAAGTTTGAATCCCAATATTTTTTTTTCAATATTACTTTTCACTCCATCTGAAGACACCTTCTCATCTTTATATCATAACCGTAGATACGCTGACATCCAAGAAGGAATGAAAAAATGTATAATGTAAGACTAGTTTTGTAAACGTCCATTGATAGCATGCCTTTCTACATAGATGATAACACAGTGCACCTTTGTGTTGTGTTGACAACAATTTATTATTTATAAATTAACAAATCGTTATCTGATCCGAAATAACATTTAATGGGATAGTGATGACGTTGCTAAACTATAACACACACATTTATGTAAGATAAATACAAGTATTTTTAAATCCAAAACAAGACAAAGATACGTTTTTTTCCTGCGTTTTACTAACCATCCAGGCCACACGCATTTTAATCACATAAATGCGCAAGGAAGGTAGAATTAAGAGCATTTGTGTGTGTGTGTGTGTGTGTGTGTGTGTGTGCGTGTGTGTGTGTGTGTATGTCAAATCCCAACCTTCACGTCACTTATAAAACAAACTAGATGATCCCAATTTTTAATCTGTATGCCTTAAGATGTGGGTTTATTCTTTTATAATTATGCTAATAATATAATTTACCGAATAAACACTAGTCGCTATGTACTTTTTTCTAACCAAAAAATCTGATAATTTGAATTGAGCTTTGTTAAAACACAAATGGAGTCTCATCTTATCGCTTATAGGTCAAAAACCCTAAATGTTTAAAACATTGTTTATAGCGTATTTGTTTCAAATGTGTGGACGTTGTTTGTAAGGTCTGACTGACTACAATTTAACATGTAAATTTTAAGGTTGCTATATTTATTTTAAGAATGGGAACAATGATACTATATATTTTTTGAAATCAATATTGATAACCATTTATTATATTATAAGCATAGGCATAGGGAGAAATATTTGGGGGGGAGGGATGTGTGTTAGAAAATCTTTAGCTTATGACATGATTTTAAGACTTACTATTATGATAATGATAAGCCATTTAATAAAAAAAATCTCTGTACGCCTGGTTGGGGCTCAAACCCCGATCTCCCCATCACCGACAAATCAAGACGAGACTGACGCCTTTGTTCATTTAACCACCAGTGCGTGTATGCATCAATCTATCCATGCATGGTAGGTATGGTAAGGTTAGGTTAGGTCTAGTAACTATTGACTCACCAACGCCAGTGGAGGCAGGGGGCGGCAGCTCCTGATGGGTGGGGAGCAGTTTTCTGGTGGCGGGCACTGAAACCACCCGAGAGGTGGCACCACCACCTGAACAAGGGGACGAAGACGAAGAGTCACAACTTCCCTCTGCGGACCTGGCCACCGGGATGGCGAACGGCGGCGCCTGGGGGGGAGGAGGAGGGGAGTCCATCCTCCCACGAGTGGCATTAGCCTCCACGCGACAATTTGAGGGTGGTGATTCCATCCTTCTTGGGAGGCCACCACCACCGGTCTCTAGACGCCATCTTGACGACGTCGGAGGTGGAACCGGTTGTTCCGGGCTGGAAGCTTGTGACGCCAGGTACTTCTCGTCTTGTGCCTGCGCCCGCCTAAGCGCTGTCTGCAGCGCCATTACGCGCTGCCTCTCCGCCGTCAGACGGCACTTGTCGCAGTTGCAGTAGCGGAACTTGCAATACCTCTTGTGGCCCCTCAGGGCTTTCTTGAGGCGGTGGTTGCGGCATCGCGCGCAGTTGGGTGGCGTCCTGGGCGACTGAGAACTACTGCTGGGCGTTAAGAGGTTTCCCGAAGTATCGCCTTTACCTTCACTGTCTGACATGGTGTATATGCCTTATATTTCCTCTTAGTTTGACAGCGGAACTTGGTCAGCAATGTCAAACATCAACAACACATTGTTGAAAAATCACAGAAAGAAACAAATAACCTCCTCTTATCAGAAAGAGCGTAGAACTTAGCCAACAATGCCCTAGATCAACACTATATTGTTGGAAACACACCGAAAGGAGCAAAATCTGTCTTAGAAAGACTGTAGAACGTTGCAAACAATGTTCTAAATCAACAAAACATTGCTGAAAACTCACCACGAGAAACAAACAAGAATTGTAAACATCTTTAGTTTATTTCACCACTAAAATAATGTTCAACAAGAGAAAAGAGAAAAAGTTTAAATTTCACCACACAACATAACGAAACAAATACAAACCCATCACAAGTCCGCAAACCTTCTTCTCATTTTAAAAACATTTGAACACGAATTTAATAAATTAAACGGTCTACCGCTACGAGAATAAAACTTTACAAAGTCAACTCGTCGCAAGTTCTGTCACGGCACGGCCTCCTTTCACGCGCAGTTGCAACACAGTAAGCTTTTTAAAACAAGTGCATCACTGCAACTGTGAAAAGAAAGAAGAAGAAACAGAGATAGCGAAAGGAAAGTGCACGTAGCGGGGAATGGAACGGACAAGGAAGGAGAGAGGGCGACTGCAGCGCTCATCGGCCGTTGCACCAATCACTCCCCGTCTTCTTGCCAAGGTCTTTCATGAAAAGACATATTTCTTTCTCTTTCTCTCTTCTAGTCTTTTTTTTTAACTTATCTACTCGGTTTCTGGTATCCTCGCGGTAGAAGCGGTTATATCACACTTAAGATTCATTGTAACAATGTGGACTATTTTAAATATTAAAAAAACAAAATACAGAATGAAATATTCGAAATTTTCTAACCGAAAACGAAATAAAGTAAGTGAAGTTATAAAATGAGATTATAAACATATTGTTAAAAGCAAACGTGTTGTTTTTTCGTGATGTGTTGGAGGCGCGATATGATATTGTACTTTTAGAAAATGCAACTTCGGTCGCAGTGGCGTACAATGAGCCAAATAGGAAAGGGGGATAGACCTATGAACGAGAGTTTTAGGCGAAGGGGGTGTGGGGGCTAGAGGTGGAAAAGAAGGAGAACTGGGTATGAGAGGGGTAGAGTGAGTACGGTGCTAGAGAGAGAGCTCTTGGAAGTTGTAACTTTTACGACTTTTGGCGGGGCCGTGGTTGCAAGCGAACGATACGACCTAAGCGCAGTCTGGCGGAGAATAGAAGGGTTAGTGAGGAGTGGGGAAGAGGGAGGAGGGAGGGATAGGGGAGGAATCATTTCTATCCTGAAGTTGCATCGTAAAAGCTGGTCGTCCGATTACATCTGTCCTTGTCTGTCGGTCTATCTATCTATCCCGAGCGATACGATGCTGTCTTTTCTCTGTTGTGATGCACATTTTATTCCTGTTTGTATGAATATTATTTGTCTCTCTCTCTCTCTCTTTGCCCCCTCCATTTCACCCCTCCATAGTCTACCTTCCTGGCAGGCTATGAAGTTGTTGACTACGGAGAAAAGGGTTGGAAAAAAAAGAGTGATGGTGGGGGTAGAATGGGGTGAGGGGGCCGTAAAAAGTACCAAAAATGTCCTGCAAACACACTTCTTAAAAATATATATATATATATATATATATTAATGTTTTGAAATTTGTGTTTTCGTTTTAAGGTGGCACGTGAGCAATTCACACAATTCCAATTTCAAATTTGGTCCATCTAACACCTTAGCTGAACCGGTATGGATTATTACTATAGTAAACTATTCATAGAAATAATCATATTATGACAGCTAATAAAGTTACCTTCATGTATTTATTTATACATCAAGTCATGCTATCTGCAGCTGTCACTTTTGATAACTGATATTATCAATACATATAAATGAACACTAGTAAAATATTATAATGTTATCAATTTTGTCCACAAAAGAAAGGTATATGTGTTTTTTTAAATACCTTCTTCCTATGAACATAGGACTGTACTGGTTTAAGGCTTCTAGGTTAGATCCTTGGCAGGTTCGTGGTACCAGTAGTACCACACAGTCATACATTATTTCTAACGCTGTTCTAAGTAAGCGATCGAACGTGAGTGGTGTGGGCAGTGTGGGCGAGCCAAGAGAAAATATTAACTGCACAGTTGGTGACGTGGCCAAATTTCAAGCCGTTGACAAAATTAAACATTTTGAAATTTTCTCGTAAATCATGCATGGTGAAACTCACAACTCTTGTTTAAAGCAGAGGTCCCCACGGGGCAAGTTAGGTTGAAAGCCCTCTTCAGGGTGATTTATAAGGCTTAGTTACCTGACTTCCCCCGGGGGCCCAAACGGTAAAATGGTTAGAGCCCTTCTTAGGGTGATTCCTATGATAAAGTTTTGACTCTCAGTAGGGCAATTTAGGTTAAAGTTCTCTTCAGAGCCATTCCTAGGTTGTGTCTTAGTTCCCTGACACGGGAGTCCAGCACACATGGAAGGAGGAGCCAACTCCTCCCACTGATGGAAGTCATGCCAATGCAGGGGGATTTTCCCAGCTGTTCAGCGATTACAGGGATCAATGGAGTGCATAGGGTCATAAGTTCCTAAATGTCCCATTGTGCATATAATGTGCGTGACTACGCTCAAAGAACACAACCATGATGGGTTAGAGAAGCCACATAAGAGGCATACATTCCCCAGACAAGTGGATGCCGAACCCTGACGCGAGGTGATCCTCCACTTTGAAAAGTGTCTGACCTATAGAAGGTGTCAGACTAGTGACGTGGCCACGATTCTTAATGTTTCTCCAAACAGGGGATAGCGCTGGGTCAGGGTTGAGGGATAATAGTTTTGAGATTAATTCTTGCCCTCGTGGCTACTGTCCCTACCCTAATGGGACAAGAAGTTTCCTGAGCCTGTCTTTGGGATGTTTTTGGTCCGGAAATGTCTACAGAGTTCCTTCTCGCGGCAGCACCTGGACAACGTCCAGAGGGTTTTCCCGATGGCTAGCTAGATCTCTGTGGATATAGTCTGTGGGGGAGTTACTGGAGGGAGCCCTTCATCCCCCTACTCACCACACACTAAGCGACTTGTAGCTAATATCTTCGGGGCAAGTTGGTCAAGCCACCTCCACAAGGTACATACTGGGCAACTTAGGCCAAAGGCCCATTTTAGGGTGATTCCTAAGGCTTGACTTCCTCCAAGGGCCTAGACGGAGGACCTAAGGTAAAAGTCTCTTTTAGGATGATTCTTAAGATCGAATTTTGACTCTCAGTAGGGTATTGGTAGTTAATGTTAAATTCATTTTTGAATAAAAGTGATTCTTAGGTTGTTTCTTAACTCCATGACGAGTGCGCCTAGCATACACGGAAGGAAGAGCCATCTCCTCCCACTGATGGAAGTCTGGCTAAGGTGGGAAAAAAGGGTGGGGTGGAGGGAAGTTCTCAGATGTCCGGTGATGACAGAGGTCGATGGCCGGAACGGATTAATCATCCCTTAAATTGCTAGCTGCAAACGTTTACGCACGTGGCTTTGTTTTAAGGGCACAGCCATGATGGGTTATAGGAGCCTTGAAAGAGTTATTTGCTTCCCAGACACTTGCTGCCACACCCTAGGTGACATGTGGATTCTACTTTGAAATTTATCTGACTTATTTAAGGTGAAGGTGTTATTTATGTTGCTCCATATATTCAGAGATTATTCAAGATATAGTATCCTTATCTTCTCTCCATGTAGTTCATTTAATGTTAATGTTTTATATTCTGCAAAGAAAAAGAAATCGAGAAAACTCTAACCTAACCAAGATAATGGTTCTAAGAACACAAGTCTTTGTTCAGCAATAATTGAGTAATTGTATTGGTATTTTCTTGTAAATAGTATCAATAGTAAACTTGTGTTATTTAAGTGAACATTCTAGTTTTTTTATGAAAGTGGTGACCATGCCAGTACCCTGTTTTCCGCAAATATGGATGAACATACGATGTTGAAGAGAGGTCCAACACAATTACGAAGATTGTTTACACGCTCAAGCAACAATTTGAAACAGAGACTCAGTGCCGAACAACCATCTAGAGAAGATATTTCACCGGGTCCAAGACAAAATTGAACGATTATATGGTCTTAATGTTAAAATACATGAAGTTTGGTATTCGTCATAGTGGAATTATGACGAAGGCAACAAGGTGTACGACACTATGGAAGAATACTGTGAAAGGTGACTGTCTTAAATAGCACGCATGAAAACTTTATTCGTGATAATGTAGATAATATTAGGGCAGGAAGTATAACAATTACTAATTCAACTCAACTTATGTCCAGAAGAAACTTGAGGTTACCTAGGTCAGAATTGAAACTGTTCAACAGAGATGTCCAGAAATAGATTTCTTTCTGGGAGAAACTCAAAACAATCCATGAAGATCAAAACATAGAGGAAGAGGAGAGATTTCAATACCTTTGTCATTCCAACACTCTTGGGTCATAAGCCTAAGAACTAATGGTGAGTTTCCTACTATCTTGAACCATATATCAGAAGGTTATAGAGTAACTAAAAGTTAGTTTTGCAATAAAATCTTTGAACGAAAACTTGTTCAGCCAGTATTACAAGGACTGCCGTGCTATATTATGTCACTTTGCGCAATATTATAGGTTAGGATCACATTATTGAGGGTTTTGGATTAACTAGATGTAACCAGTGAAAACTATTAAGTAATAATCCATCCCCTTGTGGAGTTATCATAAACAGGCTGATGTCATAATAGCATGGGAAATGTTTAGCACTTTATGGTCAAGCAAACAAGATGATCAATAAACCATCTAGAGAATCTTTTGGAGTTTTTGAGACAAAAAGTAGAGAGTGATGAATACCTCTCTCTATAAAATAGTATTTATCTTAATGGTTGTGGTGCAGCACCTCCAAGTGATATGAAGTTGACTAAAGCAACAGCCATTATCTCCAACGAAAAGAAGAGGGATCAAATAGCTTGCGTTTGGTGGAACAAGGGAACACATCCATCACAAGATTGATTTAAAGTATGATAACTCACTTCCAAGCAGAAGAGAAAAGTGTTGAAAAATAAATGGGCTTGCTTTCGCTATCTAAAGTCCAGTTATAGAGACAAAATGTGTAGGCTCTGATGAAATGTTTAATTTGTTGTCAGGGTCATTGTACCAGCACGAGCATGACACAAGGCGAGAAGGGTGAGGAAATTACACTTGAATGAAAAGGTTTATAATATTTAGACTGAAAACATGTTGTATAATCAAAAGAGTCAGACATTGTTGCAAACATTGATGGTGAAAGTTGTAAGAATGAAACACAAAAATTATCAAGAGTGTTACTTGATTCGGGCTCACAGAAATTGTTTATCTTATCACGAAGGATGTTTGTCAATAAGCTTGAATTTGAAATAGTTGAAGAAGTTGTGGGTTCATGAGCCATTTTGTGAAGTATAAACTGGTCAACAATTGCATGGTGTCTTTGTGGTGACGCTAAGTAGTTTAAATGGTGTATACAGCTACATTATTTCTATTTGTAGCTTTGAAACCCGTATTTATACTCAACCGTATTAGCTAGTCCTTCGAAGAAAGAACATTGTCTTAGCCGATGTGGTACATGATGTTCCCAAAGCAAATATCTTGTTAGGAATAAACGTTATAGGGAAAATCCTGAGATGTACAAAAGTGAATCTTGATGTTAATTTTGCATTGGTGAAGAGAAAATTCTGTTTGAAAGGGATATAGATACAGTATAAAATATAAGCATATATAATTCTTACTTGAACCAAAACAAATTGTATAAAAAAACTATATTAATTATATTTTTCTGCGGATTGATTTAAAAAAATTGCCATATCTTTCAATTTGGTTTTTGAACTCCTTACAAGATAAACTGAATTACATCTTGTTATAATCATTGCTTTGATGTTTCGACGCTCAGTTGTGATTTTTCTGCACTCCACAAATTATTAATAATGGAAAAAAAATATTTCTGTGGTTGCATTTGTCCCTGGAAGGCACATACATATGTCAACAATTTTCTTTAATGTTTAAAAGGGAACGTTATTGCTTGAAAAATGTTTGAAAATTTCCATCCAATTCTAGTCAATTTCAATGTGTTTTTTTTTTTCGTTTCGTTCTAAATTTTTGTCATCTGTGACATTGGACTTTAGATAAGAAGTCTCATCGAACATATAATTTTCCACTGAGGACTAATTTGAATTGAAATATTTCATCACATCTTATATTGTTTTTTCAACGTCATTCCACTGAACTTTACTTTTCACACCAAGCCAATTAAAATGTCCAGTTTCATCAAGGTGACCTGGTGGTCTAGGGGTAAGGTGTCAGACTTCTATTCTGGCGGCCGGGGTTCAATCCTCGGTCCCGGCAAAGATTTATCTGATTACCAAACTCTTCCTTCACCTCTGACAAGTTTTCTTGGGAATGTGGGGAATGCCANCCACCGTGGTTCGGATTCCACGTTAAACTGTAGGTCCTTCATTTCATCTCATAATCACCCTACAATTACACATTAGCGTAAGAGCGTATAACCCGAACGGGTAGTAAGACGCGGTGCTAATAATAATAATAATAACAGTTTCCTCAAACGGTTTTTCCCCACAGTTCCTGATAGGAAACTCAATTTTTATAAAATTCCCTAATGTGATCAAGAAACCATTTTCTTTTTTGTCGACCTTATTTAACAAGATTGGTCAACATAAAAACAAACAACTACTTAAAAGCCTACCAACACTGCACGTGACGACGCTGCTCCGACAACTGTTCTGTGTATATTTCATACAGGGGCTTGAATCGAACGCACTACCTCAAAAATATGTTCGTCGGTGTAGGGTGGTGGCAACACCCACCATTAAAGATAGATAAAGAAACCTTTAACAAGGACGTTATCTTCCACTCTGCAATACAATCTTGTATATTCAAATATTATTATTATTATTATTATTATTATTATTATTACTATTATTATTATTATTATTATTAGCACCGCGTCTTACTACCCGTTCGGGTTATACGCACTTACGCTAATGTGTAATGGTAGGGTGATTGTGAGATGAAAGGGAGGACCTACAGTTTAACGTGGAATCCGAACCATGGCGGAGGCCTGGCATTCCATACATTCACAAGTTGTGATTAATACACGTCTTATCAGAGGTGAAGGAAGGGTTTGGCAATCAGATAAATCTGTGTCGGGACCAAGGATTGAACCTCGGACCTCCAACACAGAAGTCCGACACCTTACCCTTAGACCACCAGGTCACCTTACTATATTCAAATAAGGACGATTTTAAAAATCCGAGATGTTTTCAGGAACATTTACAAATGCGGGACAATATGCTAAAATCTGTAACGAAAGGTCACCCTAATTTAGATGTCATATAATCATACATAAAAAAAGAGAAATCGTGATTTAAGTTCTAGCTCTAAAACTAAGGGTAGTTTCAGTGGCAGCTTGTAGCTAAAATTAGTGGGGGTGCTGCTCCAGAAAAATGTTAGCCTTTGTTTTAAAATTGTGTAAAAGGAAAAAAACATGTATAAAAAGAAAATTTATTCGTGGACTTGATAAAATCTTAATAAAAAAACCAAACTTTTTTACTTATTTTAACTTAAATTGTTACAGTTCAAGCTCGATCTATTCATTTAAAAAGGAAATCCATTCTTCTTGTTTTAATTTGCGCAAAAAGATCGATAATTTTCTCCTTGATTTCTGGATGATAATTGAGGAAATTTTTCTCCATTGAAAGTACTGCAAGTGCATTTAGTCTTTCTGTTAAATAAAATAACTGAAAAAAAGAATCAAATAGAATAGCTGGAAGCAGAATAATAATCTGACTCTGCACTCTTCTACACTTTATCATATTCAAGTATATGGTACACGGTTTTTAAGAACAACACACGCTAAGTAAAAAAGAATTTCCTTCCACCATCACTCCAGAGCCGGCACTGCGAGAGCAACAGTGCTATCTCTACCTGACAGTCCCGCATTCCTCCCCACTCCCCTTTTATGTGCGCATGCGCACAACAGTCAAACACCCGGTCGCTGGGACTCAGAAGCGTAGAAATTTATACAGTTCCATACAAAGATTTTTGTATCTTTTTCATAAACTGGGGGATAGCTACTGAAGTACTGACATTAAGCTTAAGGAATATATATTGTACTACAAAAATAAACAAAGAATTAAAGAAAAAAATGACTCATTATATTAATTGTTATCTATAATATCAAGTGGAAATAGGGGGTGCTGCAGTTTTGCAGTGCCTATACACGAGCCGCCACTGGGCACCGTAGTTTACTACTAGCTGATTTTTGAAAATTAGACTTAAATAAATTGTTTAAGGAATTTTGTTTATAATAGATATATTGTGTACGTTTTACATTATAAATCACATTGTACACTGGTTTTAGAAGAAAAAAAATCCATTATGTGCCCATCTCACGTCCGATTAGCCGTTCGTTATATGGCCTATTATTAGATGCTTGACTACGTTCAAACCATAAATAGAATCAAAGTGCGGTTTAGTGAATCCTTCACTTGAATGTAACGATACTGGGATCAGTAAAATAGTTTTTTTTAGAATAATTATTGTATACCCACTTTTTTCGAGTTTTTTTTTAATATGGTAAAATGGCTTCACTGTTGTCATTGATGGTAGCTACAAGGCGACACCAAGCAACACCTGATTCAAGATACAGTATATTATTTCAAAGGAAATCTACTACTCGCTTTCTAGTGCGGAGGGAGAGAGTAGGACAAAACACCCAAAAGCCTTATTATATCTGACCGTGATTTGAACCCTGACCTCGTCACCAGTTAACTGGACCATGCGAGCAAGACGTCTAGTCCCCGTGTCCCACTGAAACGCGCGATAAGCGAGAGTTCACGACCACAAGGTTATCTTGACCAGCACGCGACTTTTCTGCAAGGTGGGTAACCTATACCCCTCGCTTCACACATTTTATCGTAGCTAAATTTATATTTGTAGATTTTTTTTTTTTTTTACAAAATAGACCCACCCAAGTTAGCTAACCCAACAAATTTATATTATAGAAGATTGGTTTTTATATTCTACAGTTGGGAAACTTCAGCAAAGGCGTCGGTCTTGTCTTATCTGGCTAGCCCATCAGGAGGAGGTCAGAGTTTAAATCCCTGCCCAGATGTATTGAGTTTATTTTCTCTAGATAGTTTCCCAATCAATCCTCACACAAATGAGGGTACACTTTCTTTAAATTAAACTTTCCTCTTCCCTTATCATATCATTGCGGATATCTCGGTACTAAAATGCACTGGGTGGAAACAAAAAGGATAAGAGAATCATTTTCTTTTGCTTCGCGTCTAATTATCAGTCCTGGCTATCCACCTTTCTAACAACACAACTGAGATAAAATATGCCTCGCATTCACATGGAAAGAGAGTTGGAAAACACTTTAGATACAACCAACTGGCCTTAGAGCTTCTATCTCATTCTCCCCAACAAACAATAATAAATGAGCCTAGCGTCTAGTCCGCATTTCCACCGATGCGTGTCCCAGTTAGAGGGTAGGTAAGACAAATTTGGTCCCTAGTCCACATAAAAATAAGAAACTAACCCCCTTATTATTATTATTATTATTATTATTAGCACCGCGTCTTACTACCCGTTCGGGTTATACGCACTTACGCTAATGTGTAATGGTAGGGTGATTGTGAGATGAAATGAAGGACCTACAGTTTAACGTGGAATCCGAACCACGGCGGAGGCCTGGCATTCCTCACATTCACAAGATGTCTTGTCAGAGGTGAAGGAAGGGTTTGGTAATCAGATAAATCTGTACCGGGACCGAGGATTGAACCCCGGCCGCCAGCATAGAAGTCTGACACCTTACCCCTAGACCACCAGGTCACCTACTAACCCCCTTATTGATAAATAATTATTGTTAGGTAGATTATTTTAGATTACAGATGATTTCTTCATATAATTTATATATCACCCCCTTCCCAATGAATTTTAACGCCACTTCGGATGTTACGCATATATATTAATGTTTACTGGACTACGGATGTACCTATTTTCCATTTCCGTGAAGGGAGAGCTGAAAACTATTTGGTAAAAAAACATTTCAGCTTACCCGACTGCGATTCTAACCCAGACCTCCCCATTACTATAAAACCAGACTAAAAAGAGATTGAGATCTCGTGCCAACCTATGCTGGTACCTATCATATAAATGATAACATATATATAATTACAACAACAAACTATTTGATCAACAGTAATGGGTTTTTCCCTGTATGTGATGGATACATAAACTAACACCAGCAAACTAACCACTATTTTCTTTGTGCACATATAAAGATTTTTTTTTCCCCCGAAACTTCCGTTAGTAACAAACTTTTCATCACGAAAGCCGGTAGTCGTTTTAATTATCTAACAATAACCGCGTGCCTGAATATTTTTTATGACTCCATTCCGACATCGACACGGAACTGTGAAAAAAAAAACTGTTTACTAAGTGCCGGCGAATTGTTAAACTCCTTCCCCTCTTCCCTCCTGTCAATGTTTTAACAATGTTTTATCCGTTAAACGCAGCCATACTGAATTTTACAGGGAGTCGTTACCCATTTGACTCTAGACTAGGGGTTGAAGAGGAGTGGGGGTAAGTGCAGTGTGGTTTAAGGTGGTAGTCTACAAGAGGCCCGAGATACTTTGCAGATGTCCCGAAATTCCGTGTTATTTGAGAAGTGATTAGTCTTTAAAATATGGTTCAAGCTAAAATGGAGGTGAGAAGTACCAATATGTCCCTATAAATTTAAAAACCTTAAATTTGTGTTTTGAATTATAAAAACAAACAATAAATGGATAGGTTGAAATTGTCTCATTTTCCAAAACTTTTCACGTGAAATATTCAAGTTCTGAAATAAAGTAAATGATTAGAAACAATATCAATATAATATAATATAATATAATATAATATAAAGACGAAAGCCCTGACTCACTGACCATCACCGTATCACCCAAACCCCTGGATCTGAACTGTTTAAATTTGGCAGCGATGTTCCTTTCAGTACAAAGGCATCTGGTTTTGTGAAATTTAACCTCTACGGGTTGAAAAGAGGGGGTTCACAATTTCTAAAATTCACCGACGTATCTTTTGAACCAGTGACTATAGAGCCTTGAAATTTAAAATGAAGGATCATTTCAAGACTTGGATTAGATGCTCTTGGGGTTTTTTCTAATTTCATCCACTAATAGGGAGAAAGAGCGCAAAACAGGTATCACTCATTACCTTATTCCCCAACATCTTGCTCTAGAATCTTGAAATTCTGCTTGGTAGGAAGGTAGAGGGATTTCCCCAAATACACGGGAAAATCTCAAATTAGGAAACTTTAAAATGGGGCTTTACGAAATGGTTACCACTGTTAGATGAGGTATAAAGTTAAAATTTGGCAGACAGGTAGAGATAAAACTTCTAACAGCTCAATTAATTTTAAAATTCGAAACGTCTAAGAATGAATTGGAGAGTTCATAATATCCCAAACTGATAGTAAACACTACTTACCAGTGTGGTAGAAAACTGAAATTTGTCAGGAAGGTAATAATAACAATCCAAATAAATATTAGGGGCTGAAAATGATAAAATTTAATTGTATTTTTGGTGAATTGGGGGCAGGAGCGGGCACGACCTTAACTAAAAACGTACTTTTATGTGTGGAAGAAAATATAAATTCGGCAGGCAGGTAGTACAAGTCTAGATAACCTCATTCATTTTAAAATTTCTAAGTAGGAGTTGTTTGGATGGAAAAAAGGGGGGCTACAATTTACAAAACTAATAGACACAACTACTTTCCCGTGTGGTATAAAACTGAACATGGGCAAGAAGGTATAAAGAACCCTCTAAATAAATATAAAAGACCTAAGATTTTAAAGGGGTGGGGTGAGGAGGGTGAGCTGAAAAATACCTTTTAGGTTAGGTGAAAAATATTAGATTTCCGGAAATGTAGAGGGATTACTCCAATTACAAAATAAATTTTAAATAGTTACTGTCTATAAAAAGGGCTGGGAAGAGGGCTTTAAGAATTCCCAAAATTAAAATAATAAATTACTTTTCAGTGTGGTAGAAAATTGGAATTTGTCAGGGGGTATAGGAACCACTCTAAGCAACCATTACGATCTGATCATTAAATTTAAAAATGAAGAAGCAGAAAATAGGGATAGGGGCGTTCCCTTAAGATTCCTAAAACTAATATAAAAACACGTTTTGGTGTGATATTAAATAGAAGTTGTACATGTGAAACAATAGTCAATCCTGGAGAGCCTAATGACGTCTGAAATATATCAAATCTCAAAATTTAATCCAGGAAATTGAAAGAGCTTGAAATTGAAATAACATATATAGAACACTACGTTTCAATGTGGTTTTTACACCTTTCATCCATTATAACCTTTTTATGTTTATTAGATCTAATTTTTGTCCTTTTTACAATTTTTTTACCTTTTTCATTATTATATTTTTTTACATTTAATTATTTTACCCTTTTTATTTGCCCTTTTTTTAAATTGTTAGATTTAATCTTTACTCTTTTGACCCCTTTTAATTTTTTTTCTCCTAAATTATCTCCCCTTGTAATGTTTGGGGACTTTATGTAAACATGTGTAGAAACTGAAAAAAGGCAAAAGGTTAATACAATAATTTTTTTAAAAACGACAGAAAGCGTACTTACTATTAAGTATAAGGTATAAAAAGGGTTAAAGGTTAAAAAGGGTAAATAGTGCAAATTAGGTAAATATGGTAAAAAGAATATCATAAAAGTAGTCAAAAATGCTAAAAGAAAATCATTACATTTGTTTTTTACCCTTTTCCCCTTTTGTACTTTTTAGCCTCTATACCCTAAAATAATAAATTTTTTCCCTTGATGTTCTTTTTACCCTTTTTAGCCTTTAATTCCTTTTAATCTTTTTGTTCTTTTTACATACCTACCATTTTTATTTTAAATCATTTTTAATATATCTACTTTTTACCCTTTTTCAACCTTTTCATCATTTTTATCTTAAACCAATTCTCTCAGACCGATCCAGGTACTTCATGCTAATAATAATAATAATAATAATAATAATAATAATAAAGAGCCTTTCTCAAACAAATAAAGTAATTTTTAACAACAAACCATTTTAAAATAGCTTAGGTTCATTTTGGTGGGTTTAAAGCTTCAGAACTGCCAATATTATGAGAAATAAAGTGGTCCGGGTATCCCCCTTCAAATAGGCGCCGTCCTTAAGGTGCGGTAGAAGGGAGTGCAAGTATTTTTCAGTTTTTATAGAATATAAATTTGTTGGCCAAAATAAATCAAATATTTCTCCAGTAGCAATGTAGAGTTTAGTTTTCTACACATACTAATATCAACAGATCTTGAATATAGGTCAAGGGTGTCCTGGAATTTTGTCAAAACATTTTAAATAAAGATAAAGTGTTTTGACAACATTCCAAGACACACTTTACAGATATTCAAGATTTGTTGATATTAGTATGTGTAGAAAACTAAACTCTACATTGCTACTGGAGAAATATTTGATTTATTTTGGTTAAAAATATGTAATTCTATAAAAACTGAAAAATTACTCGCGCTCCCTTCTACCGCACCTTAAGAACCAGCGTCATAGGCAAATTACTTAGATACCTCCATATAGGGTAAATCTACCGATAGGAAACCGTGTTCGATTCCTAACGCAGATGTATCGGTTTAACTATACATTCATAAGTGAACACATTGGCATAGGCATTAATCTCATTTGGTCTGGTTTTACTTGTGACAAGGAGGTCAAGGTTCAAATCCATGCAAATGTGAGCTGGCTACAGTTCCAATAATTTCTTCCTTCCTACGTTCTTCCCTATTAGTGTGAGTGAATATGAGGATAGGTTGAACGGAGAGAAATACGGGGTGCGCAAGAACTATATAATTCTTTACCTAATACATCAAATACCATTGGGTTAGTTAGGAAATTATATTAGAAGAGGTGCGCTTTGATTAGCATAGAAAGGAGATGAGATAATTATTTTTTCTATTGAAAAACTACTCCGAGTGTAGCCCTCTGAGATTCGAACCGATGTTTCCCATTCACCAGCTATTCAGTCTATTGTGTGCTTGACGCTTCATAGTGTGTGTCCAGCGTTGCAGAGTTGCCTCTAAATGGTCGTGCAATGGACCGGTTAAGGTCTGGTCCACTCATTCCAGTCCAGAACTCTTGATTAGTATATTACCTGAAGGCAAAGAAGCCGAAGCAGTCACGGTGGATTCCTAAGATACGGAAGTATGTACAACAGTAGCTAATATATAGTTTGACTTGATGAAGTGAACATTGTTTCTTATGTGCATGCATATGCTTAGGCGATTCTTTTTTATTAAAGCTATTTGAGAGTGGGGAAATTGTACAACTGTCATGATGAAATGACCAAAAAAGTAACTACTTTAGTGCTAAATATATTACACATATTCACATGGTCATGGTTTTCATCCTTGTTTTGGGAATAGTTTTTGACATCTCCAAAAAAAGATTCATCTTTTTAAACAATCTGGCATAATTTTTAATCATGATTACACCTATTAGATAATTTAAATTTTTAAATAACTACGTTTTTAAACCAGTTTCATATCATATTCTTTAAATTTAAAAACGACACCTGGACATGGGAATCGAACCATGGACCTTTGGCTTGATATGTCGGTGCTATAACTACTGAGCTATCCAGGAGTAGTCTCGTCTACAGTATAATTCTTAACTCATATTTTAAGACAGAGCCTGTGATGGACGTGTGGAAATATTCAGCTACATTTTAACAATCAAGTAAGATCACGAGCCATAAGATAACGCAACCATCACAGATTCAGCCTCAACATATGAGTGAAGAATGACCCTGAGCACGAGACGATTCCTGTATATCTCAGTGGGTAGAGCATTGTTGTACTGAGCCAAAGGTCCTGGGTTCGATTCATGGGTCCAGGTATCCTTTTTCAATTAATGGAATATGATACTTATAAGCGGATATAACCGCAATTAACAAAAACTTGGCTATTTACTCCATAAAAGTTATTTCGTTTTACTTTTATAATTCATTGTTCTAATTTCTGATGTATTTATAATTATTATTAGCACCGCGTCTTACTACCCGTTCGGGTTATATGCACTTACGCTAATTTTTAACGGTAGGGTGATTGTGAGATGAAATGGAGGACCTAAGGTTTAACGTGGAATCCGAACAACGGTGGAGGCCTGGCATTCCCCACATTCACAAGTTGTGTGCAAGTGGTCTTGGGGAAGTTGTTCACCTCAGGACCCGATGATCATGGGTTCAAATCCAACCGGGGCCAATGGGTTTTTCTTGAGCGATAAGATTCCGTAGCACAAATTCCTCTGGAGGCGAAGATAAAACCATCGGTCCTATGTCGATTGTGGCATGTGAAAGAATATATGTTAAAATACTTTTCCTGCCAAAATTGGTAGTTCTTTTAGCTCTTACTCATAAAAAAAATATCAATTTTTAGTTATTTATGTTGAAATAATATTATTTATTAAAGACATTGTAGAAGTTTTGTAAATTGATTAATACTCAAATAAGAGATCTCCTCATACAGTTGTCTGGTTGAGAATATAGGATAAGTTTTAAAGTCATTCGACAATCAAAATTGTATTGTACAATTTTAACAATAATTTTATGATTATAAACTATAAATATTGATTCAAAGATCTCAAATCATTAGAGTTCACGAAATATAAGGTGTCAAACCTGCTATTTTATGATTTTGTATACCATTGTGGGACTGAAATTAAGTATAGCTAGACATTCATGTGAGTTGTACACTATGAAATATTTATAATATTATTATAAATGTTATAGATCTTATAAATATTTCATGAGGTATACGTACCCCCAGGTGGACTTTATGACATATTATGGGGTACGTATAATTAAATTATATATATTATTTCAAGGTAAACACTGAATCATTAGGGCCAAATTTAAGGATAGCTATGAGAAAGATGGACGCTAAGGACATGCAATCTGGGAGTGCCAGTTTTATTTTATAGAGAGATTATGTGTAGATTGTAGAATAAGATATATAACTCACATTATGCCCCAACAATTTTGTGGGTACAAAGTTTAAGATACATTATTTATGGTTGAATACTACCGGTCTAAACTAAGACAAGATCCAACTAGCGAACGAGAATCAAAGCACTGGTCGTGCAAGAAATAGTATAGCTAATAAATAACTATATAATAATAATAATAATAATAATTATTATTATTATTATTATTATTATTATTATTATTATTATTATAAAAACTTTGTAATTGAGCAACATTTTAGTATCACAAAAATAAGAAAAAATAATATAAATCGGCGAAGGCATAGAATTCTAGGGAGATTAAAAAAAAACGAGAGTACAAAATGGTGGTCATAAAACTGGGTTTAAGATTTCCAAAGATTCCGTGTAAGGACACAATAAAACCACGCCGTCTCAGACAAAGTGGAGGAATATAAAATGTAGAGGGCAATTCCGTGCCTAAGGCTCATTGTACCGGTTCCAAGGCGCGAACCTTAAATAGTCCGGTGTGCAACTTTCCAAGGAAAGCAATGATACAATATAAAATTAAGGGTATATTTGCGTGTAAAGACTCATCTACATACACCGTAATTAATATCATCAAAGTTATTACTCCAGATAATTAAGGTGCTGATTACAAATCAGTAAGGTGATTATTTCAAATCAGTGAGGTGCTTAGTCTATATCAGTAAAGTTAAAAAGAAATTATGTAAGGTCACCAAGGTTCTTAGTTCTTAGACTTTAATCATACCTTACTCTGAGTAGCCTATCTTTATATATTATGTTATATTGAGTGCTTTCGGGGCAGACAGCTGTACCTGGTAAATGGACGTTGAAGTGTTTCCCCGATATACAGGGCTTGAAACAATAGTTCATATGAAATGTTCTGTTATGGGTGGGTATCTAGTGTAGACATAACATTCTTTACCTGTGAAATGTTCTGTATGATGTTTCAAAGACAGACAACTGTACGTTTGAAATGTGAAATTGAGTTATTCCAGGATATAATATTGAATCTGTTAAATGTTCTACGGAGTCTCATTAGTTTAGGCAAATATGTATGTGAAATGCTCCATGGAATGTCTTAAAGATCAACATCTGTACCTGTGAAATATTAAATAAAGTGTTTCTAGGATTAACAGATGTTATTGGGAAATGTTCTGGGGATTTTTTCCATCACAAATAGCCGTACATTCCGTTTACCCTTAAAGGTACCATTCTTACTTTTTGTCGAGGCCCCTCTAAGCTTTTCTACACATTACGCCCTTATTTTGGAACAATTTAGATCATTCGAGGGCCATCCCAGCTCTTCTAGTTGGCATGGCCCACCTCCCCCTATGTATGTTCCCGGATACACCTGTTGAAACAATGTCTATGGACCCATAAAGCCCTTAATGGTCATTTTGAAGCTAGCTTGTGTGGAGAGGTTGTTCCTTTGTTCATTTAGGGGTAAAAGCCTTTCTTTACTACGATTTTTATATGTATTATAGATTGATTCGGAATAAACAATTCAAAATGTCCAAATCTTGTGTATTTATCTTGATGTTTATCTTACATTGTAAAATTATCTCTCATTTTCTTTAATTCATTTATTTTGTAATTTGTGAAGCAATCAATGTACTATCAAGTTTAAAATATAAAAGGTTTAGATAGAGTTGTATTAAATACTATACGAGTTTAAGAAGTACATAAAAAATCATTAAATAATTCATATAATGAAGAATGACAGTCAAATCATATTATAAGGGCCTAGGTAATAAAAAAAAATTAAGTTATTTTATTTCATGAATCAATGGTAAAAAAAATGTAAGTGTAGTTTCATAATTAAATATATTATTCATGTTCTATTTTAACGGACTTAAATTCATGATTATGATTATGTATGTTTACTTAGTAATTTAATTGAAACAGAAATTAATAAGAATGGTTTTTTTTTAGTTTTCAAAGTGAAATTTAGCTATAACAGAATATAGTAAATAAATGGTACGGAACTCCGAACGGACTTTCTCGCTCTATTGTTTAAAAATGGAGATATCTATTCAAAACTCGTAATATATTTGAAACGAAATAATATACACTAGCAAACCCAAGCCTATATTGTAATATACCTATGTAAAACATTTTTTGAGTTCCGGTTTTACATTTTATAATTTTATTTTTAAAGAACTGATGTACTCATTTGTATGTTTGGACCGATAAAAAAGATCAATATTGGGTCCACATGGGTCAACACTTGGTATTAATATTACAACTTCTGATTAAAATTTTTGACATTTTATTAGGTGTTGCACATCTTCATGTCATCGAATTTCTATTAAATTCCTCATTTATTAATTTTGACCAATAAAAAAATTTAATATTGACTATTTAGTCTAAAATGGATATAGATCATTGTTGAACAAACATTTCTGCTAAGAGGTTTAAGGAAAAACAACATAAACTTTTAGAAACTTACTTATATTTAATTACTCTATGGAATTGGAGAATTATTGCGTTAAAAATTAACTTTAAACTTACAACTAAAGCTCACAAAATTGTACTAATATATTTGTCAATATCTCAAGAAACTGATGGTTTTATAAAAATATTTCATATACAAGTTTTTTAATAGGTCTACAATTTTGCACAAATAAACTATTTAGTGTCTCAAATAGTTGCGGAGATACGAAAATTTCAGCTTCTGTAAAGTACCCTAAAAATCATTTTCATGGGCAAATTAAAATATCCAGTTTATTTATAATCTTAATCAACGCCTAGATAACAAATTTTAATCAAATTCGTTAGAGCCGGTTTTGGGAAAATCCATTTTTTCTCTTTTCTTCCTTTACTAAACTACTCTTGATTTTAAGTTTAAACAGACACACAGACAGACAGCATTGCAAAGACCACTTTTTCAGGTTTAGGGGAGTCATGAGACGTCGACAACCATCAACATTTCAGGTTTGATTTTTTTTAATGCCGAAATACTTTTTACCTTTTGTCTTCGAAAAGTTAAAAAATATAAATATATGCGTATAGCTTGAAAATTTTTTATTTTTAAAAAAAATTATGTTTCGAACAAAATATTTGTATTATAAATATATCTACATATTTGTAATAATAAGTAATTTCATATCTCAAATAGTTTCGGAAATATGATAATAAATCAATTAGAATTTACGATCAGACCGAAGCCCTAAAATTCATTTTGCCGAAATATTGAGAGTAGCCATTTAGTTTGAAATATTTATAAACTAGATTTAATCAAATATCTAGAGCAGATTTTGAGAAAATCAACCTTTTCTCTTTTTACTCTTCACTAAACGACCCTTAATTTTAGGGTTGGATATCCAATTCTAAAAACCCCTCGGGACAACCCTATGAAAACCTTAGATAACAAATTTTAGCCTAGTGGTAAAATCTTTTAGGTTCTAGTTGGAGGTACAGACAGATAGAAAGGCAGACAGAAATTCAAAAACTACTTTTTCGGATTTTTGGGGTCATAAAACATCGAGATTCATCAAAATGTCGTGTTCGATTTTTTTGATGATCACAATACTTTCTCTACCTGTAAGAAAGCGAGAAAGTAAAAAGTTGTAGTTTACAATTTGATGATTTGTTGCATGAAATCCCTCTCTCCTTGTAATGTTCCTGCGTGTGCAGCCAGCATTTTACGACTAGTTTCAATTTTTACATCATCCTCATGTCAGAACTCGGGGATGAAGATGTTGTTCCACGCAACATTGATTGATTCACAAATTAATATTATCTCTCTTTACTAAACTTCAACATATATTTCAAAAAACCTTTCTGTTTTGGTGAATCTCCTTTGTGTTAGTTAGCCCTACTTCATGACCTGGTAAGTTTGGGGCTACACGCTGCCGCACTCTACTGGTTCATTCTGTGGTTGTTCTATGTTTATGTTTATTTGATCTAATAATTGATTTTTATAAAAAAAAATATGTTTTTCCACACTGACCATGGACGCTGGTGCAAGTTGGGGTTAAAATTCAAATCGGAGGTTCTTGCTTTATGTTTGCCAAAAGCATTGGGGTAAATTTTCCAAACTTTTTCTGGAGGCTTAGATCAGGGTTTGTCTTGAGCGTGCATTAAACGAAAACTTTTGTTTTTGTACCCTATATAGATAATTTGCGAGGGATATTTGTGCAGCGCTTCCAATAGCCCTATGAGTAATTACTTAACTTCCTTTTGTCAGTTTCTGAATCCATTGGGAACTAAAATCTAAATCTTAGTGACCTTCAAGTAGTGGAGAATATGGAGAAAATGTTTCAATCTTGTCCAAACGATATTTTTATTTTGTAAACAAATCTACTTCTATGTCTGAGCTTCTGCTTTAGCCTCCACAATTAAAGGACCATTGTTGTCAGAAAGCGAGTATTTGGCAAATCATGAAATCGTCTCATTTGCGCGCAAAGAGTTGGGTTTGAATACTGGAAGGTTTCCTTCTTCTATGGCTAGAAATAATTTTAGAGGTAGGGATAGTAGACCCAGTTGGAAGCCCATTTCTTGGCCTAATACCCCTGGTTGAAACTAAAAGTCACCTACATAGGATACCTAATTTACTTTAGTAGTCATATCTCCCAAAAGCTGTATACCCCACAGGTGCCCTTCAGTGTTACAGTCACTCCAGCCCATCTACATTTAGTAAGATTGTAAAGATGAGAATAAATATTATTTTTGTCACCTATGAGTTCTATTATTTACCTGGTAGTCCTGAGATTAGCGATATTGTCTTCCAATATAAGCGAGACATATAAAATAGCCGGCACTCATACACAAAATAAAAATAATATCTTGTTAAGTTAAATGTCTACATATAACCACTAAAAGGAAGCATTACTGACTGAGATAAGTGGCAGCATAGTTTGAATCTTAATTTTATCCTAGAATAGTGTTGTATTAGACAGCTCTATATTTATGTATATACATATTTCTAATTTATAAATATAATTTATTTTAGCCCTCAAATATTTATATTGACTCTTTACCTAACTCTATGTATGTATCCCCATCCGAGCGATCTGCATATTTACATTATTGGTGTAACGGAAGACGATGGTCGAATTTAAGAAATATCTACCCTAATTTGATGGAATTGGGGCGAAACCATTTATGGAAAAAATCTCATTACACTCGCTAGGATATCAACCCCAGCCTTCCTGACACATTGCAGGACCCAGACTAGATGAGACTCTAAATGACCTCCTATATGGGTTATTGACATTTGAAACAGCTGTCGTAACTTGCCAAAGCTACAAACATATATTTACGAAACCGATAAATATATAACTATATTATATTTTTCAATGTCATAAAGGTTCAAATATAGCTTGAATTGACAATATGGTGACCTCTGGAGATAATTTCTATTATTAATACCGCTAATAAAATTAGCATTAACTTTTCAAACAACATATGAAAATGTCTGTTTTCATCATGCGTTGAAGTCTCCATCACCTTATTAGTGGCTTTGCTGTCAGCTTAAAAAGCCATCTCACAGCCGATTGACTGGTAAAACCGATACACGATTATTATAGAGGCTGAAAGCCTATCAAAGAACTGTTTTCTGCATTCTTCAATTGACAACAGCGAAATCGGTTTCAGTTAAATAGTTATTTGAATTACCTAACTATACTTACATTTCTTAATAGTGGATATATTTGTAATCTAGAAGAGGAAAAGCTACTAGAGCTACTTTCACTTATTCATACGTCAAGTCATAGGATATTCAGCTTTCACATTTCATCAATAGTATTAATACCTTTAAAAACATTATTTTTTTGTACCACGTCTTAGTATCCGTTCAGGTTATACGCTTATGTAACACTTACGCTAAAGGTTTTAGGGAGTAGGAAGGCTATATTTAGAGGAAGTGTACTCAAAATTTGCGTGGAGGGAAAGTGTAAAAATCGTTTAGGAAAAACCATACCCAGTATACTCGGCCGAGATTTGAACCTCGATATTCCCGTCATCAGCAGTCTAGTAAATTGCAAGAGTAGTGCCTTAGTCTATGCGGTCACCAAAGCGAGTAAAGAAACAATAATATTGTAAAATATTATCAATGTTAACAACAACAAATATTTTTGTATTTTCTAAACAAATCAAGGTATAAGTCAAGTTCTTCTTATCCGTTAGATGAGACGGAATGTTGAGACCAGCTGTAGATATCAGGGTATTATGCGTTATTTAAGAAAGGTTTTGTTGGTATTTGAAAATATTATTTACGCTAAAATTTAAGTGAAATGTCCTATAGTATTTTAGGTTTTATAATTTTAAAATATATTAATTAAAATGGGGAAATTATTTATTTTTCATAGACATTTCACGCAAAATATCTCAGTTTTGATATCAAACCAAATTGTTAGAAAGATTGTAAAATTTATACATTTTTGACATAGTCATAATATATCAATGATAATTAATCAATTGATAACTGAGAATTGTTTTAGTGGCTTTGAAGCTTTAAGACTGCCTTTCCCATAAGAAATGGAGTAATGTGAGGATATTTTCCTTTGAGTAGGAGGTGTCCTTAGCTTATTTTTGGTCTATTACAATGACTTATTCTAAGAGTTAGGGTTGAGAATGATATTTAAGAGGAAGTGCACCCCATTAGAGTGGAGGGGTGATCCCCTTCATACTCATCGGATCTTAGATTAGAACCTCAATTTCCCCGTTGGCTTGAAATCACGATGTATTGTGAATCTGAAACCGTATACTACTTGTCCATAAATGCGACCTTATTACATGAAGACCACCATAACTCAAAATATACACCCATTATCTAGAATTTGGTTGAAGCTGTAAATTAAAAATAGAAATAACTTACTGGTTATGAAAACCAATATTCAAATAATATACATATCATTTCGTAAGTATTAGGAGGAGCATTCCACAGAAAATGTTCAAATTTTAGAGAAAACTTGGGATGTAGCATTATAGATTTCCGTCCAATTAAAAAAAAACATTTCTTTGAAAGGGAACACGCGTTTGGTAACTATATATTATAGGAAATGTAAATGAGTTGTTTTGGATGATTTTATATTATTTTCTTTTAGTACCCACATCATTGAACACGCGGTCTGTGGCACCACGCTGTCAATATAGTCAATTTCTGGCGATGGGGGTGATTGAGATTCTAATCTAGATCGGGTACATTAGGGATAGTTTTCCAAATTTGATTTATCACTGTGCTTTTCCCAATTCTTTTAGCTAATGTGGAAGCATTTCTTACCAAAAACTTCTCTTGTCTTTTACTAAGAGACTAAGCCAATAATAGCATTGGTTTTAAACTCAATCATGAGAAGAGTTTAAAAAATAATTAAGATAAAGAGTGTATTTTAATGTTTTATTTTCTAAGAAGAAAGAAGCAAGCAGAAAAATTTGGAACTATTCATTTGTTTATTTTACCTGCATAAGGTAAATAGCGTTTCCACGCATTCAGGCAGAATTATTATGATTTTTTTGTTTATTTGACAAAGAGGTTTGGATGGAGTAGGCCATGGCTATTTTTACTTTCTCAGAGGGTGAACGTATTTTAATAGCTAACACTTTTGGCTTCCAGATTATTATTGATCTCGACTGTTGTGTACCTTTAAATTAATAAATAATTAATTTTACAATTTTGACCATATGTACACTTCATTTACTCTGAAAGGTACTAAAACTACCTTGCATAGACCCACTATGGTTCAGCTTATAAAATAGGTTCATATCATAGTTGGTCGAGTTAAGACTGTTACCTTTTAGGGTAAACAGAGTGTACTTGGTGCTACAGCAGAAAGATTTTCATTGTATAGCTCGATGAAAAGTCATAGTTTTAATTATATTTTTAAAAGAACTACAGGTACAAGCCAATTTTTGTTGTTGTTCCCAGCTATGAAAGACTATATTTACGATTGTGTCGTTTAAAATATGGTGGTATTTAATCAAAACTTTTGAATTCTATCGCGCAAAGTGATTTTTTCCACTTTGGTTGGAGGACCAACATTTTGAATATCTCGATTTATTTAACCACTGCCTTTGGTGGAATTTGCCTTGTAGACCTACATTCAGCCTCCCTATTCAATTTGCTTGAGTCAAATCACCTTTGGAAGTCAGTAGATTTAGAGGTTCGATTCTCAGAACGGCTGGAAAATTTTTCAATGGTAAATTTCGGTGGTTTGTGGTAAGTTTACGGCTGGAAAAAGACTGAGTGGTCTATCTGTTTTAAAGTAAATCCATTTGTAAATCGTGTATTGATGTAATTGGTTGCTACAGAATGTACCCTTTGACGAATGATACAAAAACTTTGCTACGAGTAAGTATTTAACTTATTTTTCCCAAAAGTGTCTTAACACCCTTACTGGCTATCCGTATTAAATAAACTAATGAGACAGGGAAGTTTTTTTTGTTAATGTACCCACATTTTTATGGAGTGTGTGAGAAGTTATTTATGAAAAAAACATTTTAGGCTCACCTAGCTGGAATTCGAACCTTGACCTCCCAGTCATAGGCAAACCAAATTAGAATATATTGACGTTTAGTATACGTGCTCACCAACTCGTTTAGCTAGTGACGTTAATTGGTTCATTTGTAAAACCCTTGCTTTTGATGAAGCTAATGTACCCGTCTTAACTAGAAAAAAGACCAAATAACAATAGTATGTTAACTGTCAAACAATATATGCGACATAACAAACATGTTTTACTCTTGAACAATTCCATTAAAATAAAAGTCCTTTCAATAACATTTGGTCTCGTTCTTTAATGTCATCGCTATTAAAACTTTACTTTTATTGGTAACAACTTAGGACTCTCAACTTGGTGAATACACTCTGTTTTGATAAATACACGCATTGATAAAAAACAACTTTGTTTTCGTTTGTAATAGCTATGTTTTATTTGTTGTCCTATGTATTAGTGTCAGTACTATCTGTGATGGACTCACTGGTTTACACCTTAGCTCAGCTTGTAGCGCATCTGTCTTCTGAACTATGTGTCCAAGGTTTGATACCCAGCACTACCGAATAGTTTATATTTGGTAAAATTGTGTTTACCATTACACAATGGTGAATAAATGGCTACCCTCACTCGGTAAAAGTAATCAGTCTACTCTAGTTTGGTTTTCCGGTGACAGTCAGGTCGGGGTTTGAATCCTAGCTGGATGTACTTATAGGTTATTACTATAAATGGCTTCCTCATCCTTCTTAAAGGAACATATTATTATATTTACATTATACTTTCCTTATCCATACCTCGTTTGTTTAGCTACGTGAATATCCCGAATGAGAAGTAAGACGCGGTGTTGTGGCTGGTCTTAAATAATGACATTTTATATGTCTGAAACTTAACAAAAAGATCCAATAGAATATTTATTTTTAAAACTTTATCAAATCTCTCCTGACGTTCTATTAAAGCTGTTGCATGAAAAATGTTGACTGCAAAACTGTAACTTGTCAAGGTCCAGCAAATTAAGTGTCGTACAAAATACCCACTTTGGTAGTCGCTTGCTCTCTAAGGAGTCACTCTCTCAATAGACTGGACTGACCATGACGGGGTTCAGATCCCTGTCGGATATGCCGAGAGTTGTTTCTCTTTAATGGTTTTACACTCTCCCCCACGAAAATACTACGCTTCCTCTAAAATTCAACGTTCCTCATTACTAGCACATTGGTGTAACTAGTATAAATACTAATCAATTCTATTCAATTCCCGTGTCCAGGCATCATTTTTCAAAATTTTCAAAATAATGAAAATGCGTACAGACCAACGGATAGTAGATACGGCTGTAAATATTTATATGAAAATTACTAATTAAACTCATATAAGAACGACCCAATACGAGAGTATTGTTACAACTTATCTATGTGCACTCTCACACAGAATTAATATTATAATTTCTACAATATAGTAAAATAGCATTGGTGCATTCGATTTCTCTCTAAAAACAAACAACCTTTGTCGAAATATTTTTTTCTTTAAAATAGGTTGTTCCTAGAAAAGAAATTGAAATACTTTAGATTTAGCACTCTGTGTGTATCAAGTTCAGTGCATGACGACTCTTTGGAGTGTAAGCATATTTACTATAATGGGTTAGGAATGAGATAGGAAGGAATTTAGAGGAAGTGTACTCGTGTTTGTGTGGATGGAGGGTATTAAATAATTTAGAAAAAAAACATACCAGCACATCCGGCTATAGTCTTCTGAGTTTTGGCCTTCCCGACATTTTAAAAACAAGATAAAACAAGATTACTGTATTTTTCCTACTATCCCGCCAGTGCGGGGGTCAGTTATATGAACAGATGTTCGGAAATCCTTCATTATCTAAGAAATGGTTTGATATTTCAAAGTATGGTCTACGTCAAAATGAAGGTGGAAAGTATCGACACGTTTCAATATGATTAAAAACCTCCCTTAAGCTAAACGAAGTCGACTTGGGTGGTCTTGGGGTAAAATGCTCGTTTCAGGACCCGATGTTCATGGGTTCAGACTCAACCCGGGTTGAAGGATTTTTCTTGAGCGTTAATAAACTGTAATGAAACTTATTTCGAAGGAGAAGTAAATCCGTTGATTACATATTATCAACTGGTGCGTGAAAATACCTTTCCCGGCAAAATTGATCGACCCTTTCTCTATCTTTCATAGAAATACTCGTGTGCTGATATTATCAGTCAGCTTGGAAAGTAGAATTCTTCAAATAGATGAAAATAAAAAAAGCATAAGAAAATTGGATTAGTGGTTTATATGGGTGTGCGAAGGTCACATTTTACATCCGAAGCCAGGTCATATCGGAGGTTTGAAACATGCGAGGCATAGGAATAGATGAAATCTAAGATTTGGTTTTTTTTGTTGTCACATAATATTATTTTTAATTTTTAAATTATCCATTAAGTGCATTTATGTAAAGGTAAAGACTTAGAGAAAAACCAAGAAAACCAAATTATTTACATTGAAATATCGGAATTTACTTAGGTCTACGTTATATAATTTGTAATCTAATCGCTAGTTAACAATAAAATACGACTTAGTACCTGTTCTAAAAATGATTATATGATTAAATAAATCATATTTAGTGGGATATTTTCGAATCAGTTAATAATATTACAAAGTTATCTTTTTCTTTCAAAATGTTTTGACGATGTAAAGGTTATTGTGGGCTTATAATTCAAAGATAAGGAGATTATACCCTAAACTTTTACATTTCGAAGATTCGTAAGCCCCTGGTGGTGTTAACGGTTTCAGAACTTCCATTCCCATGAGAAATACTGCATTGTGAGGATATTTACCTTAAAGTATATAGTGCTCTTAAACCAGTGTCAGAATGTATTCCTGCCCCTCATAGTACCATGATATTGCTACACTCGTTTCGTCTGAACTTCCCTCCAGATAATAAAACTAAACGGCCCAACATTTGAACCATCGAGTACTTTTTAGTGAGTGATACTTGTAAACTTATTAATGAACTCTTAAAAAACATTCGTTTTGATTTGATCGTTGTTAACAAATAAAAGAGAGAATATTAAGACATTTTTACTAACGCTCTTTTTTTTCCTACCCCTTAAAAACCTCACAGAATGAAAACAGTAAAAAGTTATTTTCTCCCATAGGAATATAAAATAGGCCATAACGCTTCATTCTAGCTACAGAGAGAGATACCTCCTTTATTTTAGTTGTTTTTTCATTGAGTTGGAAGCATGTATGTGGAACTTGCAACTTCAGGTTTATTTTTTATGGTGTCTTGCTACCTGTTTAATTTATACGCATCTATGATAATTACTCTAAAGGTGTAGGGATGAGGAAGGTAGCATTTTTTTTTAGAGGTAGTCTATCCACATTTGCGTGGAGGGAGAGTGAGAAATAATTTAAGAAAACACCCTCAGTAGACCTAACCGTGGTAAAATACTGTAGTTTGGTTTGCAGTCACTGAAAGCATTGTAGTAGGGTTTGCAGAGAAGAAAACATTGTAGTTGGTTTTACAAACACTGACAGCAATTTAGTAGGGTTTTCAGCCACTGACAACACTGTTGTAGGGTTTGCAGAGAAGAAAACATTGTAGTTGGGTTTACAAACACTGACAGCAATTATTAAGGTTTTCAGACACTGACAACACTGTAGTAGGGTTTGCAGAGAAGAAAACATTGTAGTTGGGTTTACAAACACTGACAGAAATTTAATAGGGTTTTCAGCCACTGACAAGACTGTTGTAGGGTTTGCAGAGAAGAAAACATTGTAGTTGGGTTTACAAACACTGACAGTAATTATTAAGGTTTTCAGCCACTGACAACACTGTAGTAGGGTTTGCAGAGAAGAAAACATTGTAGTTGGGTTTACAAACACTGACAGAAATTTAGTAGGGTTTTCAGCCACTGACAACACTGTTGTAGGGTTTGCAGAGAAGAAAACATTGTAGTTGGGTTTACAAACACTGACAGCAATTATTAAGGTTTTCAGCCACTGACAACACTGTAGTAGGGTTTGCAAAGAAGAAAACATTGTAGTTGGGTTTACAAACACTGACAGAAATTTAGTAGGGTTTTCAGCCACTGACAACACTGTTGTAAGGTTTGTTGCCAAAGAGAACACTGCAGGGAATCTTGCAGCAGAATAAAACACTCTAGAGGGATTTGTGGTAGAAGTATTTTCATGATCCACTTCAGTGGCCGCGTGATCTAAGGCACTACTCTTGCAATAGACTAGGCCAGGGTGGACCTACTTTTTTGCTATCCAAAGGGCCAAATCTGTCAGTTTGGACCGTGGGCCAAAGATATATTAATTCTGTGAGCAACTTAATTAAGGCACATGACCCACACTTGATAAAAAATCACTTTCAATATTTATATATAATAAGAATTTTTGTTGGAAGAATTTTTCAAATTTTACTGCTAAAAAAGGTGTATTTATCTCCCAATAATGTATGATGAAATATGTACACACACACACACACACACTTTCATAAAACACACACACATATATATATACACACAATTAATTAATAAAGTAAATGTAAAGTAATATTCTATAATGACTTTTTTAAATAAATATTATTATTTGAATCATTAGCTATTTCAAAATTTCCAGTTTGTATTTCCGTTTAATTTTTCTCCAGGATACTGTGAAGGCCACATTTCCAGTGAGCATTACTCCACGGGTCATCATTTGGACAACACTGGACTAGACTGACGATGACAGGAAGATGGCGATTTGATTCTGGCCGGTATTTACTAAATGGTTTCCGGATCTCTCTCCACGCAAATGTGGGTACACTTCCTCTAAATTCACCCTGCTTCATCCCTAAGCCAGTAGCATAATTAGTACATAAGCATACTACCTGAATGAGTAATAAGATGATGTGATAAAGAAAAAGTCTTGTATACTATTTCACCTACCTTAATCAAGTCCACAAATCATAACCAAATGCGTGATTTCGATTGGTATTACTAGACGTCAAATTCTCGCAAATTTAAAATTTATATACGGCGATGTCTTATTTGAGTAAAATTGGGAATTTAGAATTCAAAACAGTTGTAAGGTGCAAAAAAAAAGGCTTTTTATTTTTCATTTTGATGGAAAAATGTTACCACAAAGCCATACTAACCGAAATTTTATGATCGTAATTAGAGATATAAATATTATAAAAAGTAAAGTAATAATTATTACAACAATAAAAGATCATAAAAAATATACTATGACTACACTCGCAAAAACTTGTTCAAATTTACTGAACTTGATTCAATATACTAATGTATTTGTTAAGTTTTCAAATACATTTAAATCTAAAGTCTTGACACGACATGCAACATTGCATAAAATTTAATTTTTCTTTTTCAAATTATTTCTATTATGACTTGAATGTGTAGAGAGTGAAAAAATTTGTGCAATTGAGTCGTACCATTTATTTGAAGTTTTTCTATTTTTATCTTCAGAATATTATTAAACACTAGCTGCCTTGCATTACAGGATATATAACGAAGCATTACTAAATTAAACACTACATACTGATAGTTAACCATACTTGATTTGTTTTAACATCACACAAACTGGTAGTCACACGATTTAAGTCTTCAGGCTCATTATATATATATTAGTTAACATTATTAAATGTTACTACACATTCGCAGAAACTTTCTCGTGTAGTGAAAAATTACATTTATTTTCAAAAATGGGTTTTCAGTAAACTACCCTTAAAGAAGTTTCCCTCGCTAAAACAAACAAATCATTATGGTAATCAAAATAAATACCTTATATGTAAAAATTTTAAATCAAGTTGCCAGAATATTTTTAACAAATTTCAAATTTTCATAAATTATTCACTTATTAAATACCATAGAATTGTGTTCAATTTGTAAAATAAATAATATATTCCTATCTATAGTAAAAAACTATTCCCAGATACCCATTTAGAAACTAAGTCTTTAAGGCCGATTTAAAAAAAATGTATTTTTTTATAGTTAAATTATTTTACTTATTAGAATAAACGTACATATTATGTACTATTTATAATGTAAAATGTTCCCATGACACCAATTTTGAAAAAATCTTTGAAGCCATTAAAAAAAATTAAACTATACAAAAATTAGTAATTTATTCATCAACTTCTAGGGGTAAGGTGTCAGACTTCTGTGCTGGCGGCCGGGGTTCAATCCTCGGTCCCGGCACAGATTTATCTGATTGCCAAACCCTTCCTTCACCTCTGAGAAGACGTGTATTAATCACAACTTGTGAATGTATGGAAGGCCAGGCCTCCACCGTGGTTCGGATTCCACGTTAAACTGTAGGTCCTTCATTTTATCTCACAATCACCCTACCATTACACATTAGCGTAAGTGCGTATAACCCGAACGGGTAGTAAGAGGCGGTGCTAATAATAATAATAATAACAACTTTTATATCTCAAACCCTTAAGGACCCCCAGCAAATACCTTTTTTTAATTAATTTAGATAGTACGCCAGAGACCTCTTTTGACCATAATTTAAAGTGCACTAGAAAGGTCTCACGTTAGTCTAACAGATGGCAGCACTAGCTCAATTTAAGTCAAATCGCACTTTCTCCACTTTGCCCTGTATCTTTCATAATTATGTAAAGGTTAGAAAAAAAATACGCTCAAGTTGTATTCACTAATGTTTCCATTGTAATCCTACACAGAATTTCAACTTTCTATTTTTCTCGGTTTATAACTTAGACCCTATAGCTTATAACCAGTTGTCAAGTGGATACCAGGATCGCAAGTGTAAGAAAAATCTCAAGGTTCACACCCGTCAGGATTCCTTAAATAATTACCAATACAAAGTTTCATCTCTCAAGGTTTCTTAGTTTCCCATGCACTTGTTGTAATGAGATATAAGTGGTTAAGGTCATTCAATAATTAATAAGCTTTTTTTGAATATTTAACACAGAATTTAACATTTTTGGGGGTGGAGGGGCTAATCTTAAGAAATATAGCAAATAGCAATTTATCAGCCCATTCCAGCAACACCGACCAGACAAGGAAGCCAGCGTTTGTTTTGCTTTGGTGTGTCTTTAGTTGGGATTATCATTATAATTAAAAACTGGAGTTAGGAGAAAATAAAAATGTATAAAAATCATACTTTAAAAAAAATATCCAATGCCGATAAAATGTAAGGTGTGGCACCTACTTCTGCAATATAGAATGTCTCCCCTCATTAGCTCCTCCCGAGGAGACAGTCGGGCTCCTGTAGGACATGTTTGTGTACTTTAGCTATGTTGCAGGATTAGGTGCCACACCTTACATTTTATCGGCACAAGATATATTTTTGACAAAAAAGTTTTTTAAATGTTGTTATTTTTACATTCTCGCTATTTTAAAGGTAGAGAAAATATTGTGATTGTCAAATAAATCGAACTTGAGATTTTGATGATTCTCGACGTTTCATGACCTCCAAATCCGAAAAAGTGGTTTTTGAATTTCCGTCTGTCTGTACCTCCTACTAGAGCCTAAACTATTTTACCAGTCAGGCTAAAACTTGGTATCAAGGGTTTTCACAGGGTTGCCCCGAGGGGTTTTTGGAATTGGATATCTAACCCTAAAGCTAAGGGTAGTTTACTGAAGGGTGAAAAGAGAAAGAGTCGATTTTCTCAAAATTGGCCTTATAAGGATTTTAATTCAATTTCATTTATAAACATTTATAAATATTCCAAATAAAATGGATACTCTCAATATTTCGGCAAAATTAATCTAAGAGCTTTGGTCTGATGCGTAAATTATAATTATTTATCATACCTTTGAAACTATTTGGGATATGAAATTACTTATCATTAAACATATGTAGATCTACTTACTATACAAATATTTTATACGAGGCATAATTTTATAAAACCAATAACTTTAAAGCTACACGCAAATATATAAATTGTTTAACTTTTCGAACACAAAAGGTTAAGTAAGTATTGCGACCTTAAAAAAATCAAACCTGAAGTGTTGATGGATGTCGATGTTTCATGACCCCCCCCACCCCTCAAAGTCTAAAAAATGGTATTTGCGATTCCATCTGTCTGTGTGTCTGTTTAAACATAAAATTAAGAGTAATTTAATAAAGGGTGGAAAGAGAAAATATCGATTTTTTCAAAATCGGCTCTAACGATTTTGATTAAAATTCGTATCTAGGCGTTGATTAAGATTATAAATAAACTGGCTAGTTTCATTTTACCATGAAAATGAATTTTAGGATACTTTACGGAAGCTGAAATTTCCGTATCTCCGCAAATATTTGCGATACTAAATAACTTATCATTACAAAATTGTAGTACTATTAAGAAAAAATGGGTGTGTGTACTTATGTACGCGCGTGAGAGGTTATACTTCTTTGGCATCATTAAAAATTTAATAATATATATATATATATTTAATAATATATATATAATTATTCAAAATAAAATTTAGAAAATAATAAATATATATGACATAATTTGTACTAAATATTATAAGATTCTTAATTTTAAATATTTATTATTGATTATTTAATATTTTAAAAGTAAATGAATAAATTTAATAATAAATTCAAAAATTGAATTTAAGTTTATTCATTTTTTAAATATTTATTATTTTCTTAATTTAATATTCACTTTTCATTTTTATCAAAAAGTTTTCATTAAATTTGTTCATTTATTTTTATAAATATTTATTATTTATTCAATTTAATAATAAATATTAAAAATTAATATTTTAATTTGATGTTCGATTTAAATTTTTATCACAAATTTTTTATTAAATGTTTTATTAATTTTATTTCTTTATTTTGTAAATATTAAATAACCAATAATAAATATTTAACAATAATAATTTAATAATATTTAGTATTAATTATGTTAAATAATAATATTTTAATTTATATCAATAAATAATACATACGGATAGTTAACCTCAATTATATTGGAGCACTTGAAAAAGTCTATAAGCACAATTTTTTTCACTAATATTTACGAATAGTAAATAATATTAATCAAAATATTCAATTTAAATCACTACTGAATATAATTTATTAGCACATATATAATTCGCACTTGTATGAAACTAAAACACGTGTTGTGAATGTAGAAACTAGAAACATGTGGATAAATATTATATATATGTAAACAGTGATCAGAGGCGACGAGCGTACCAACATGCACGACTAACAGAGGTTCTATTTCTATTTTGTTGGTAGCTTTTTTTTTCGAGACTTAATGAGTGGTTTAGCTTCAACCTGTTACTTTTGTGTTACAGTGATGCGCGCGCATCTTAAAATTTCACTCTCATCATTTTTTCATAACGCGCCTAAAGAAGTGTAACTTCAAGTATAACTTCAATAAAAAACTTTTATATGAAATATATGTTTTATAAAACCAACAGCTTCTGAGATATTGGCAAATATATTAATACAAATTTGCGATCTTTAGTTGTAAAGGGATACTACTTAAGTTTTAACGCAATAATTCTCCAGTACCATAGAGTAATTAAATATAAGTAAGCTTCTCAAATAGTTTATGTTGTTTTTCTTTAAACCTCTTAGGAGAAATGTTTGTACAACAATGATCTATCTCAATTTTGACTCAATTGTAAATATTAACATTTTTGATTGTTCAAAATTTATAAATGAGGAATTTAATAGCAATGTATGCCCTGAAGATGTGCAATGCCAAATAAAATGTCAACAATTTTAAATGGAAATCGAAATCTTAATACGAAGTGTTGACCCTTATGGACCCAATATTGATCTTTTTTAACTGTCCAAACATACAAATGAGGACATTCATTCTTTAAAAATAAAATTATACAATTTAAAACCGTATCTCACAAAATGTTTTATAATTTTGCAATTTATGCTTGGGTTTGCTAGTGTATATTATTTCGTTTCACATATATTACGAATTTTGAGTAAATATCTCAATTTTTAAACATTAAAGCAAGAAACTCCGTGCGAAGTTCCGTACCATTTATCTAGCTATGTAGACTTATGGATATGTTTGAACGGAAAGGGTAAGATCCAACATCCGGGTCAGGTATAAATCTGGATAGTTGATAGGCTTATAAATGACCTGCAATGGCTACACAGTGCTCCGCATTATAGACTTAGCTCAAATGTTAATTGAATTAATTGCCATACGAATTAGGTAAATGTACAAAGTTTAGTCTTCTCTATTTATCAGAAATGATTAAAAAAAAATTGGTCAGCAGATTTGATTACAGGTGCAGTGGACAGTAGGGCATATAAAAACAATATTGATTCTAAATAACGGCATTGTCCACTACGAAATGAGATAAAATAACACTATTGGGGTATACAAAGAACAGTATTAATATATGATTAAACATTATATAATTTTACCACTTTTAAACTGCTTGTACATTAAAAATTATGTTTCTTTAACATAATATCAATATTCCAGTGTGCACACGTCATATACATTTTTAGTTACACTAAATTTCAGCCTCATACATTAATTACTTTACTTTAACAATGGTATATGAACAGAATAAAATAGCAGGTCTTACCCCTTACAACTTGTGAATTGTAATTATTTGAAATAATTGACTCTCTTTTCATAGCAATTATACACTTGTTTTAATTGTGCAGTACATTTTTCTGGGCTGCCTCAGTGAACGATAAACTGCTGCGCAGACGTTCAGGTTCAAAACAATATTTAACTATTCAATGCGATATTCTAAAATATGATACACGCCAAAATAAATTCGAAAGATTCGTAGAGAGCCCTTTTCCCTTGACAACCTTATAGTTTGAGTTTAAATAATAGAAAAATGTATGAAAATATGACATTTGCTTATTTTCAATAATCTTTTAAATATCTATATTTATAGAGCTGTGAGATTAGATCTCTGGATTTAGCCATATTCTAACAACTGAAGTGATTTTGTTGATGGGCTCACAAGAGAAAATTTTAAGATTTATTAGAATTAGCAGCGAGCTTTCTTCTTTACCTTGTTATAGAAAGATTCAAAGTCTTCTTTCCCCTCTTTCTTATTGACATGGCACAGGGTGGTTTCAGGTGAAGTGCAATAGGGAGTTTATGTTAATGCAAAATAGAAGAGTAATCCTAAAAAATAAAACAGACTATGTATTTTAAGCCATATTTCTTGATAGTTATTGATACTTTCTCACTGACCAAGGAGGTCGCCTTATCTGAGCATCAGATGGCTTCTGGGCCAGTGTACACAGGTAAAAATAAAATTGTTCAAACACTTTTTTGTCGCTACCGTTCTGGCTAGCAACTGTAAATCAATTGATTAACAACGAAACAGTCACGTCAATGGTATGTGTGATCACAAGGAACATATTTGTTGCAAGGAAAAAACAAATTCCATAAACTTATATTACATCCATTATCATAATGGACGTAGAATAAGTAGGTGTTGTGTTTTTGTTATTGTAGCCTGCAATAGAAAAGACGAGGACGCGAACGACAATTTTAGGTACACCCCATTTACAGCGAAAGGTTTTCACTTGGAACGTTTTATACAAGTTTTGAGCATTACAGTAATTATTCAGATAAGTTTGTCCCTTCTATAAAATGGGTGTTCACAGTTTTGGTAAACTTTTGGCTCTAGTTGGACAATCAATTTCTCAGAAGGAAACCAATTGTAGAAGGAGCACGATCGAACGATAGATAGACATTGTATACGGCATTTGTTCCATACCTATAATACGATTTTGGTAGGAAGAACAGTAAAAGTTAGTTACTAAAGTTACTAAAACAATTTTAATATATTCATACATCAAGTCATGTGATTTGAAGTTGTCACTTTTGATTGATATTATCAATACCTATAGAATAACACAAATAACATAAAGAAATATTATTGATTTTGGATGCAAAAAATATATTTGAATTATCTCTACTGTTCTTCCAACCAAAATCAGGCTATAGAATGAAGTCAAGGGCTGGGCCAAACACAATCTGGTGAGCAACGACAGAATTGTCACCGGGGTACACGGTCCCATTTGTTTACACTAGGCCACAGACAAAGAATTCCTTCTCTATGCACTAGGCGCATCCAAGTTGTAAGACAAATAAGTCGTCACAATGTTGTGGCACTCCACAACTCTTTTCAACTGCCGAAACACAGTTGTGGTAGTGTCGTTCCCTGCGTACACACTTACAGTCAAACTTATTGAACACATTGTAACGACAAAAAAAGTGTTTAGACATTTTGTCGACTGTGTACACATAGCCTTAGTGAAAGAATGAATCTGTTTGTGTTTATCTAGATAAATAATAATTGTAAATGAATCTAAGATTGTATCTCTCTTTTTTGATCTTTATTTGGATTTGAAGTTTATATTTTTCCTTGCAAAGCAAATTTGATAACAAGAAAAAATAGCTAAACTAAATATTACACTATATTTATTATAGAGTAAACATTGTTTACGTGGTTTAAAAAGTCGGTTTTGCAATTGCCAATTTTCAGATTGCTATGTTTCTTGGTTTTAGAGATTTCACCTATACAGACACGCAAATACATAAATGAACATCTTATTTTATTTATAAGATAAAAAGACAGTTGTTTGAAAATCATATTAATTTGCGAGTAAAATCCATGATGCTACGGAAACAGCGAGGCTACGAAACATATATTAATAGTTTTACTCTCTGCCAAAAGAGAGCAGTATAACATTGCTACCTACTAGCGCCATCTAGAAGTCTTTGATAGAACCACTCATCATCGCGGCTCAATAACTGTTAGGCTAATAAGCAGATGCACTAATTATGATATATGTATAAGGGATGAGTGAGGATGAAAGAAAAGTTTGTGAACATTAATTTGCAGGAAGGGAGAATGAAAGACCATTTAGGTAAAACAACACTTTCCACACTTGACCGGGATTCGAATTTCAATCTTACTGAAATCGAGGGTCCAGTTATTTTTCTAGCACCACATCTTAATACCCGATCAAGATAAGTTCTTATGCACTAATTACGCTAATGGCTTTAAGGATTATAAAGGCTATATTTAGATGAATTATATCCGCATTTGCATAGTGGGAAAGGGTATAATCATTATGGAAAACCACCCTAAGTATACCCGACCGAGATTTGAACCTTGGTCTCCCCATCATCAGTAGTCTAGTCTACTGCAAGAGCAGCGCCTTATATCATTCGGCCACCGAAGTGGATGAACAATTATTGTTGTTAATAAATAACAATTATAACTAAAATGGTTTTATATTATGTTAATGGGGGTCAAAAGAATAGTGTAAGTAACAAATTTTATTATTATTATTATTATTATTATTATTGTTATTATTATTATTACTTTTAGGCACGCTTGAATCTAAATGAAATTTATCTGTATTTGCGTGGAGGGAGAAAGAAAAATCTTTTAGGAAAAGATACACTACATAGGCAGTACAGTCTATTACGATAATGACACCTTAGTTTGTCTATTCGGTCACCGAAACAGGTTCTTAGTTTGTAATTCGTTTGTTGATATAATCGGTTGATTCAGAAAGAGTGCTTTGATTACCCTACACTATAATATAGCTTAGTTTTATAACGACGTTCATTAATACGTTTCCTTATTTGTTTTTTTTCCAGGTGACTGTATGGAAATGCATTAGGACAAAAACTGCACCAATTATATGACTCACATTTGTGAGGGCACAATTATTTATAGGAGAGTGATCCTAACAGGTAGCCAGTGCAAGTTGTAGGTACCGAGTATAGTTAAGTTGGTTACATAACTAAATAGTACCTCAACGTAATCTCACACACTTTATAATTTAGTCTTTTGTACAGTTGTACAGAAGTTTGAAACAAAATGTTCAAAAATTGGCTTTGAGTAAACTACCATTAAATTAATTTCTCTCCGAAAACCAGGTATACAGTTTTATTTATTACTAGCTGAGGACAATACCGCTTCATTGGGTTTCTTTTTGGTATATCTGTGCAGTTTTTTTCTGTGTCTTATATAGAAGAAGTGCATTAAAATACTTTCCTTTTCTTTCTTTTTTAATTCTTTTTTTGGTGTACACAAACATCTTACATACTAAGTAATTTCATCAAAATACATGTTTATACACTACCACCGGATTAAATCCTTCCTCTTCGGTTATTGCTGTTGCTCCAAATGATGCCATTTGGAAAAATACGTTGTAACGTTGTTTTTTCGATGTTTCTCCATTCATACAGTCAAAAAATTCAGGCGGTGGCAAATTTAGTGATGGCAATCTAATTCTACCACTTGAACAGCGTACACTTAGCGTTTTTCTTTTGAATTTTGTTTGCTTTACAAAAATTACATACTTTAATTACTCTCCCGATTACTACTCTTAGATGTTCATTATAATCATTAGTTGAGTTATAATGAAACGCTTCGTGTTCAAGACTGTAACTTACTCGCCTCCTTTCACACACATCGTGTAAAGTTGTTTCTAATAATTGCGCCTCGATCTGCTCCCCTTAGAGAAGGTTATTCATTCTCTCTCTCTCTATTTCGTTTATTTCTTTCACCCCCCTGTGCACTTGTTTCTCTTTCTCTACGCATTCGATGTCTTATTCGAGCTGTTTCCATAGCATTTTCACGTTGCTCTTCTGTCTGATTATCTCTGCTCCGTTGAGAATTTTCCCGTAGCAATGCTAGACGTGCTTCACTTTCTTCTTCAGTTTCATTTCTCCGTGCCATCTTTTGTTTTTGCGATACGATTCGGGATCGCGAAAATTCTCTCTTGGACTTTGTCACTTTTTACTTTTTCTTTTATCCGTACTCTTTCATTTATTAAAAGTCAACTGATGCATGCGTGTTACGATCCTTCCGGTTCAGTTCTCACTTTTCACACTTCACGACCACTCTCAACCACCATATCTCCCACACCACCACAGCCACCGACACGCAACCACCATAGTGCATGATGGGAGACTCAAGGCTACTACCCCACACAAACACCAGGGATCTGCGATGATTAGTTGGGGCTGCAAGATTAAATATACGGACACACACACACACACACACATATATATATATAAACCCCCCGGTCAATAAAAATAAGCACACGCCAGCCTTGAAGGCTCCAGAATAATAAATTAAATAAATATATATATTTGGTACCCTGTTAGACATTCACTTGTATGGGAACAGGAAAGTTGAATAAACCCACCACTTAGAACATACTTGCCTACTACGGACTTAAATTAAAAAAAAATAGTAATATTTATAGGGCCCACATAATGTCCGAGGGGAACCATAAACTATATAACAAACATTAATGACAAATAAAAGAAGGGGAAAAAAATCAAAAGGGAGAGGGGGAGCAAGGTAATGGGCCCGGAAAAGAAAAACTTAAAAATAATTAATACTATAGTAAATTAATTTAGACGGGTAAAGTGCGGATGGCGACATCGGTACCCAAGGTCAGCAGGTTAGCCAGATAAGTTTACCTTGTCCTGCTCATCTTTCGCCAGAACGCATAGTGCTGATTTTTTGTTTTGTTTCTTTAGCAATTCGTCTTACTACCCGTTAATGTTATATGCCTATGTACTAACTACGCTAATTCATCAGGGCTTAGGAAGGCTTAATTTAAAGGAAATGCACCCACCTTTTCGTAGAGGGAGAGTGGAAAACCATTCAGGAAAACCACCCTCAATGCACACGACCGGGATCGAACCGCGATCTCATGGTCCTTGGCAGCCTAGTCTAACACGAGAGGAGAGTGTTAGACCATGCGGCCACCGAAGTGGGTAACGCTGATGTTCTGCCTGCGTTCAACTCTATCCACTCCGAGCTATTTACGTAATCATTTTAAATAAACAAAATAAAGGACGTGTGATTGGGACAAACCATGATAACAGGCATATAGAAATAATTGTGAGCCGGCAGGAAATGAAAACTATTATTTGCAGGAGATATAACACAGTGGACAGACTAGCTGACAGAGAAACACCAAACTATCGGTTGTCTCCAATCCATAGTGCTACGAGGGTGAGATTGACTGTAAAAGTTTAGGTGAGATATTAATGTCAAGGAATGCTATTCATCCAACACAAACTAACTCTGAGGCTATGCATAACCGGTAGGTGCTTTCACCACACCGTCTCTGATTCATCCATGGAAAAAAAGCTTGGATGTCGTAATCGCCTATGCCCAGTACAATCGCTCTAGTTGGCGTATCACTGAAATCACAAAATTAAGAGCAATATCAAGTAAGTACAAATTATTTCAATGGTATATTATGTTATGATATATATTAATTTTTATTTCTTTTGTAGGCTAAATTATTCCTCTTTATTTTAAGGTTGTTTCTGTTTCTTCTTAATTACACAAAAACTACATTAACCAATTGGGTCAATGTTAAGATTTTAACCCTTAATTCTTATAAATAACGTATTAAATATTTCAATTGTTTATATTTTATATTCATTTAGAAGTGAACTAAGTTATTACAAACACGCTCAAGCATAAAAGAGTGCTAAAGCTATTTTAATCTTTACAAAAGGAAGAGAGGAAGAAGTAATACTGGAAATAGATAAAATAGTCACATGTAGGCTAGATTACATATCATCTAGCATAAAAAGCGTGTATTGGACTATTATAAACACAATTGTTAAAAGTTTTGTTTTTATTTATTTAAGATAAATTGTGTATTTTTTAAAACAAAATAAATGTTAATATTTTAGTTTTACAACTGCAATAATATGGGTGGTTGATAACGAGGAGGTCAAAGTTTGAATCTCAGCTAGGTAAAATCTAGGGTAGTTTTGCCGTAAATGAACTTTTGCTCTATTTTTTGCCCCACAATGAACACACCACACACACCCACAATCATTGCTTTTACAAATACACTCCTCCAATAGTTCCGTACGAAATGATGCCACATGTTACCATGTAAACCAAATTAACCTACTGAGCCAGCGAGGTTGCCGAACAGGATCAACCACATAGTTTATATTGCTGCCAGTAGGTGACAAAGTTGACGGTAGAGTATGGTGCGCTATCTAGGAACGTTTTCTTGAAGCACTATCAACGAGTTTAAATAATTTTCGACACGGTTTGTTATTTGCCATGACTTTTATTTAATTAAAATTTACAAGTAAGTTTCTCTGCCAACTTCATGGACGCTTGAAAATTAAGAGTTATGCAATATTATATTATCAGGATTCTACTTGTTTCTACTGTTATTGTAGCATAAGCAATTTAACATTATTTGACTTTCTCTTCTTGAGTCAACAAACCGAAAGTTGTTTTGATGTGATCTCTGTCAGGCACTGGGCACATACCCAGCCCTTCGGTTGTTACTAGCCAAATAATATTTATTTTTAAGATAAATAATTACATATAAATGTAATAAATAGTACAGACAAATATTCAGACCAATAATAGGAAAAGTTATCTTAAATGAAACACAAATTACTAAGATAGGTTCAGCTAGGGAGCCAGAAATGTATAATGAAATTTAACTTTAAATGCTTATATATAATTAATAATAGAATATATAAGGATATGACGTAGAATCAAGGGTTTTATGAAGGGAAAATTAACAATATATTTTAAATAAATACAGATATGAAAGATTTGAACAAAAGTAATTTGTAAGGACTTTTGTACTATCACAAGGCCTATTAAAACGATTTAACATTAACACTCTCTAAATTTATTAATGTATTGATGTAACTTAATTTGGCATTTCGAGTTTAATCTCTTAGGACTAGAGCTACCAATAGTTTCACTCGTACTTGAGTTAACTACAATTGAACAATACAAATTTGTAGCACAGCTGCCTTCGGAGGGGAAGTAAAGGCGTCGGTTCCATTTCAATTGCGACAAGGGAAAGAAACCTGGGAGGTATTTGAAAATATCTTTCCCGATAAAATATGTTGGCCCTTTCGCTCTCACGCCTAGAAATTTTCGTGTGCTGATATAATCAGTCAGTTCAGAAAGTGATCGTTAAATACATCCAATAAAAATAATAATTTCAATTTCCTTTATTATATTGTTGGCCACCAGTCGTAAGACCAATAACAGGCCGGCACTGAAAAGTACACAATTAAATATAAATATCTACCCGTGAAAATAAGATAAGCAATAATATCTAAATAATTGTATATATTGTTGAATAGTTCCGAAAAAAATAGTAATTAATAATGACAAGAATAAACAATAGGAATAACAAATTACTAAAGAATGGTTACAAGCAGTAACAATATGCAAAAAATAAATCTGGATATTGTAAATTTAAATATTGTAGGCAGAACCTCTACATGATAAATTACTGATATGGGAGTTCCTTAAATAACTCTCTAAGTTTGGCTTTCATTTTATGATAAAAGTCGAATTCCACAAATCTAGAATTGACGCTATGGATACAACAACCTATAGGGCTTACCTTATAAGAGCTATTGAGAAAATAATTTTGGATTACGAAAGGCCCGAGAAGTAATATGAACGCCTACATGATCAAGGGCAAATTTGCAATAAATTTTGTTAGTGAAAATAACAAAAAGAACATCACAATAAAGTCCACGCGAGAAGAGTTTGGGGCCCTAAGAGGTTTTGAATTCTGTCACAATCATAATAAATTGCATTAGTAAAGAATTTATTCTAGCATGCAGTGACAAGTTTTCTTTGAACGTTTTCTAACCTAAGAGAGTCAGTTAAGGTCATGGAATTCCAAGCAACAGTAGCGTATTCTAACTTAGATCTAACCAGGGCGTAATACAGACATAAAAAAAGTAAACTTTCTTAAATGATGAAGTAGGCCTAATACATTTAATAAGCCCAAGTAATTTCAATGTTTAGGAAATTACATGGTCAACATTACAGTGGAAATAAAGTTTGTTATCCAGGAAAACACCAATATTATTAATATACAGGGTGCGAACTATGTTTTTATTGCCCAATTTATAAGTAAAAAGGAAAGGATTAGTTTTCCTATGAAAATATATAGATTTGGTCTTAGATGTATTAATAGACATTCCAATTTCAAAGGACCATTGTAGAATACCATTTATATCCTTTTTTTAAATCTATGTATTCTACAATTGATTTGATAATTTTAAATAATTTTACATCATCAGCAAAGAGTAAATAACTAGACGAGTTCAAATATTTACCTATGTCATCAATAAACACATTAAAGAGAAGAGGACCTAAATTAGAACCCTGTGGTATGCCACACTAATAATAATAACAATGACAAAAATAATGTAACCCACTGCGGTGGTCTTATGGATTAAGGCACTACTCTTGAAATAAACTAGACTGCTGATGACAGGGAGATCGTGGTTCGATCCAGGTTGGATATACTGAGGGATATGTTTCTCCCTAAATAATTTCCCACTTTCTTTCTGCACGCAAATCCACGTATATATCCTCTAAATTCAGCCTTCCTCATCCCTACACAATTTGGGTGGATAAATCAGAATTTAAAATAAATAATAATAAACGTAACAATAATACATAATTTGAAATCCACGTATTTAAATAATAATTTTGTAACCCACAATGTAAGAAAAATCTGTGGTAAAATTCCCATACATATATTGGAAGTAATTAACCCATACAAGTATTGAAGTTTTCCCATACTCAGTCATGGGAAAAGTGCCACACGTCGGTAGTAATTTTCATGTACTGGGTCGGTATTTTTCCAATATTTGGATATGGAAAAAATACAATTTCTCCTTTATGTTTATTGTATTTTTCTTATGCTTCGTTGGTATTTTTCCCATACCTGTGTATGGAAAAATTAATATTTGACCGCCATTAAGATTGTGATTTTTATATACTTGATTGGTATTTTTCCCATACCATACAAATAATACTTATTTAGGCACTTTAAAATCTTTTTACCTATAAGTGCACATAAGGAGCACATCACATCAGATCACTTTAAAAGAATTCAGACAACATCAAAAAGGACTTACGCCCTTTAATTAAATAAAGTGCACTAGGGTAAAAGTGCGCTACTATTCAGACACAGCCTATATTTTAAGTTAATAAAATAGTTTGATAGGATACCTAATCTTTTTCGATATTACAAATGATACACCTATTTTACTAAGCTTTAGTCACATGTAGGAAAAAGATAGCTCAATCTCTATACAAGATGAAAACAATTTGAATCACAAAATAAACAACTGCCACGTGGTGTTTTGTTCTTATTACAAAGTTAGGTTAAACAAGCGAAATTCCTCCATTTTTCACATCATGAATTATATTCATAAATAATTAACTTGTTCTTCACTAACTGGTGAGAAAATACAGCAGCAAATATACTCCTTTAACAAAAAAATTAATAATTCGATAACTTTTTATTTACACTATGTTATTCTCTAAACAAATATGGCGAACTTCTTCTGAACTTGAAGACAAACGTGTCTCTCTCTCTTTCTATTATAGCGCATGCGCACTGAGCTACGAATCGGTGTTTCCCATTCAAGTTGAAATTTTCCCATATAAACGTATGGATACTTTTGGGTGCATTGGAAATGTTCGATAGACATATGGGAAAATTCCGATGTCCGTATGGTATATTAAAAAGTAAGTGAGAAATACAATATTGTTGTATGGAAATTTTATGATTATTTCTTACAGTGCACGTTCTTTTTTTGTTTATAACTTTTCTATAGTAGTTTTTTATTTGTAGTTTAGCAAACAGTTGATGTTGGGATCGTTCACGGAAGATATTAAATCTTAGCATTGTGAAATGGTAAATTAACCACCTAAGTTCAAGATATTGTGATTTTTTTTTTTTTTAAATGTAAAGATGCTACTTTCCAGGTAGGGATACTTAAGGGCGACTCTCACTTTAAAGGAGATTTACTATCATGGGAATACCCACTTCGGTGTTCGAATTGTCCAGGGCGTCACTCTCGTAATATACTGAACTGCGGATGATGGAGATATCAATGCTCAAGTCCAGATCGGGTGTACTAAGACTGATATCCCAGTAAGTGTTTTCCATTATTCCTTCACGCAAATGAGGGTACACTTCAACTAATTTCAACCTTACTTATGCCTTAAATACTAGCGTAATTAGACTGAAAGGTAAGGTTATTACCTTGTTGCTATGGTGCTTAGAAAAATCATCATTGGAATGACAGTTCTGGAGCATCCAAACCCCTTAAACAATCAAATTTGGTTAAATCTCACAACTGAGACATTTTGCGTGAAACGTCATACTAGATTAGCTAATCTCATTCAATCATTATTTTTCTTAAACATAATATTTAAAAGGTAAGGATAATACTTCTATAGGGACCTGCTCAGGTGGCTTCACTCTCGCAATAAACTATATCGCTAAAGAAAAGAATATTGAAGTTCAAATCCGTGTTTGGTGTACTGAGGGTGGTTTTCCCTAAATTGTTTCCCAATCTCCCTCCACGAAAATTCGGGTATACTTCCTAAAATCCAACCTTATCATCCCGAATTTCTTAGCGTTATTAGTAGGTCTACATATGCGTATTACTTGAATGCGGCGATAAAAATATTCGATAGGGATATTTATCTTTTATTTTAGGGTGAACCTGAAATAACAAATCACTTATAAAGCGAGAATTCTAGAAGTCTTCAACTCATCCCAGTGCTCTGGTTGGCGCTCACAACTAACTGTGTGAAGCCTATCAAAGGCAAAGAGCGATAAAGCATAGTCTCAGATCCTGACCTTGAGAACCTGGGTTCAACTCTTAGAGCTGACAAGATGTAGTCTTCTGGCAAGATTTGAGTGAATTGGAGTTCACCGTAGGTGTTATTCAGGCAATGATGATGGTAGGCCTATAAGTTTATAGTAGGATTCTATTAGGAAGGGTAGTATCTGCTACTTACAGACGTGACTAAAATTTCTTTCATACGTCAAGTCATGTGGTAAGTATATGTCAATTTTTATAGATATTATATTGAGCTAAAAAAAATTGTGTTTATTTTCTAAACTGTCCTTCCTTCCAGAATCCTACTATATAGGTTTACAGGAAGGATAGGTGAATTTAATAAAATATTTGAAAAAAAATAATAAAAATATCTAATGAAAATTGATCTATTTTAATTACATAGCTACCCACACTAGTGGCTGGCGGGCAATACACTAGATTTCGGTGACGTAGAGGTCGAGGTTCGATTCTAGGACGAGTGCGCTTAAGGTGGGAAAAAAGAGTATCAACACTGATTTATAACTATGTCTTTTCTATTCTTAACAAAAGCTAATGTAGGTACACTTATTTAGGCACTAGATAACATTTGTGTTAAAGCGTTTTGACTTATATACAGGTGGGGTGGAAACAACTAGATGATCTATGCTGAGGAAAGTGATGGAAAACGTGGTGAGGTTTGCCTGACTTCCGGTGGAGCTCACTTAAGTGACATTATCTTATAAAAAGTGAAAAACTGTAGAGTGTAATTAGCTTTGATTAAACTTTTTTTTATAGCCATTACTATTTGCAGCCTATGGTCCTGGTCAGTTTTTTATTCAAGCCGTATATTTTTCACTACCGGCTGGTTAGGCCTATCATAGCTTCATATGTCTTATAATCTAACCTAAGACTAGGACAAGCACGACATACAGTCCCTAGCCGTTCATTTATCCTCTTTCTCACTATAAAAGATCAGTGGCGGCTCGTAGCAAAAATTAGTGGGGGTGCTGCTAACACCGGAAGCAAAACAGTGCATTTTTTACTTCACAGTAGCAAAGCCAACTTTTTCATTGGTACCATTCAGAATTAAAACTACGAACATATTTCTTGTTGTGGCTTTTGCCTGGCTGAGATATTAGAATATCAGGTATTGAACGACCTCTTTTCTTAACTGTAACTTTCTCATGGAGAGATAGATGTGAAAACTTAAGATGTTGAAGTTCACTTACGGTCACAGAACTTATTTTTGGGGGATGCAAGGCCATGGTTAAAGCTTTCTGTTAAATAAAAGAACAGAAAAAAATTAATCAAATAGAATAGACGAAAGCAGAATAATAATCTAATTATACACTTTTCTACACTTGATCACATTCAAGAATATGGTACACGGCTTTGAAGCACAATACACGCTGAGTAAAAAAAACACTTCCTTCCACCATCACGCCAGAGCCGGCACTGCGAGAGCAACAGGGCTCTCTCTACCTGACAGTCTCTCCTTCCTCCCCATATCACTCCTATTTGCGCATGCACATAACAGTCAAACACCACGTCGCTGGCACTGTGAAGCGCACAGTTCTATACAAAGATTTTTGTATCTTTTTTCATAAACTGGGGGATGGCTACTGAAGTACTGACATTAAGCTTTAGGTATATACATTGTACTACAAAAATAAAGAAAGATTTAAAGAAAAAAGGACTCATTATATTAAATTTTATCAATAATATAATGTGGAAATAGGGGGTGCTGCAGTGCCTATACACGAGCTGCCACTGTAAAAGATACACTACATAACCACCCCCATCCCTCAAACTGCCTCAAACCAGAAAACTACTTATTAATTCATGTATAACGATAAACATTCTTAATATATATTAAACAATAAAATAAAGCAAACCAACTCCCATCACTCCCTACGCATACCTTAATAGTGTTGGTGACCTTTACCTATTATCTTAGAAGAAGAGTGGAAAAAAGCGAATAAAATAAAATATTAATACAAGTCAATATTCTCTTAAAGTGGAACACTATTTTTTCTAGACCTCCATTGATAGTTATGCACACTATCTAACCCTAATATTCTTTACTCGTTATCTTTGAGGAATAAGGACATAAGGTAGATAAAAGTATATCTATTAATTCAATATACATTTTAAGCAAAACACTTATTTATAAACATTCCATTGATCACTATGGATACTTTCTAAACTCTTCTGTCCCTTACTCATTATCTTAGAGGAATAAGGGCGTGAGGTGAATAAAATAATATACATTTTAATAATATAATTATTATAGGTTTATGGTACAAACACAAGGGTATAGGAAAATTAGGTGTATCCAAAACAAAACAAAATCCCTTAACTATCCCCTTCCCGCACCTCTCCTCCCTGAATGGTTTGACATGCGACAGCCAGTCTGCTAGGGTTGCGACTGTCGAATACTTGAACCCATAATGGTACATTTTAGTCCTATTAAATACTATAAGGATCATCCTTTATCTATAATACTGCATTAAACGCTATATTTTTCATCCTTGAATAAAATGTATATATATAATTCTTGCGGATTCTCATACTCGTGCGTACGTTATAACCATTACCACACCTCTTCAGCGGAGAACAGTATCTCCCCATGCCTCAGAGCAGATTCTGAAAGGTATTTCCCTCTACTGTGGATCGCCTACCTTTTTTTATTTTTACATTTACTAGACTATTTATCTCTCTATCTAGATATGTAACAAGAGCTCTCTCTACATCTTCTATTTATATTTACTTTACTTTACCTTGTTGCCAATTTTATATGGTAACAAATCTGTAATTAACGCCTAAAGACTAACGTCCTTAATCTTATCTTACTTTTGAATTTATGCCAGTTGGTCCGCCCCAGGTAATTTAATTGCCCGGTACCCTACACCACTAGATCCCTGAGAAACCGCTTAGGATCATGTTTTCAGAGTTGCTAAGGGCTCCGGTGGCGACGAGCATCCCACTATCCACCACTTGGGGAGGTGTCCAATGAAAGATGGTGCTCCACTTACTAATAGAAACCACTTCTTTGGACCTAATGTTACCCTAATACTAACCTATTCTAATAAAATACAAAATTACTCTCTACTCTAACCTAAATTATTAATTTTAGCTCCTGTCTATCTGACTTAACTTAATGTAGTCAGCTTCATTTACACTATGTCAACAATTGTCCTTGAAGTCCAGTCACTTCTTAATTGCAGCATTCTCCAGCCGTATGGAGTGGCTGTCAGCCTTCTCAGCCAGTTGATGGTCAGAGGCCCGATGAGTCCAGTCCAGTCAGTGTATCATTCGTAAAACCGAGTGGCTGTCAGCCTTCTCAGCCAGTTGACGGTCAGAGGCCCGATGACTCCGGTCCAGTCAGTGTATCATTCGTAAAACCGAGTGGCTGTCAGCCTTCTCAGCCAGTTGATGGTCAGAGGCCCGATGAGTCCGGTCCAGTCAGTGTATCACTAGTAAAACCGAGTGGCTGTCAGCCTTCTCGGCCAGTTGATGGTCAGAGGCCCGATGAGTCCGGTCCAGTCAGTGTATCACTAGTAAAACCGAGTGGCTGTCAGCCTTCTCGGCCAGTTGACGGTCAGAGGCCCGATGAGTCCAGTCCAGTCAGTGTATCACTCGTAAAACCGAGTGGCTGTCAGCCTTCTCAGCCAGTTGATGGTCAGAGGCCCGATGAGTCCGGTCCAGTGTCTCACTAGTAAAACCGAGTGGCTGTCAGCCTTTTCGGCCAGTTGACGGTCAGAGGCCCGATGAGTCCAGTCCAGTCAGTGTATCACTCGTAAAACCGAGTGGCTGTCAGCCTTCTCAGCCAGTTGATGGTCAGAGGCCCGATGAGTCCGGTCCAGTGTCTCACTAGTAAAACCGAGTGGCTGTCAGCCTTTTCGGCCAGTTGACGGTCAGAGGCCCGATGAGTCCAGTCCAGTCAGTGTATCACTCGTAAAACCGAGTGGCTGTCAGCCTTCTCAGCCAGTTGATGGTCAGAGGCCCGATGAGTCCGGTCCAGTGTCTCACTAGTAAAACCGAGTGGCTGTCAGCCTTTTCGGCCAGTTGACGGTCAGAGGCCCGATGAGTCCAGTCCAGTCAGTGTATCACTCGTAAAACAGAGTGGCTGTCAGCCTTTTCGGCCAGTTGATGGTCAGAGGCCCGATGAGTCCGGTCCAGTGTCTCACTAGTAAAACCGAGTGGCTGTCAGCCTTCTCGGCCAGTTGATGGTCAGAGGCCCGATGAGTCCGGTCCAGTCAGTGTATCACTAATAAAACCGAGTGGCTGTCAGCCTTCTCGGCCAGTTGATGGTCAGAGGCCCGATGAGTCCGGTCCAGTCAGTGTATCACTCGTAAAACCGAGTGGCTGTCAGCCTTTTCGGCCAGTTGACGGTCAGAGGCCCGATGAGTCCGGTCCAGTCAGTGTATCACTCGTAAAACCGAGTGGCTGTCAGCCTTTTCGGCCAGTTGACGGTCAGAGGCCCGATGAGTCCGGTCCAGTCAGTGTATCACTCTTAAAACCGAGTGGCTGTCAGCCTTTTCGGCCAGTTGACGGTCAGAGGCCCGATGAGTCCGGTCCAGTCAGTGTATCACTCTTAAAACCGAGTGGCTGTCAGCCTTTTCGGCCAGTTGACGGTCAGAGGCCCGATGAGTCCGGTCCAGTCAGTGTATCACTCTTAAAACCGAGTGGCTGTCAGCCTTTTCGGCCAGTTGACGGTCAGAGGCCCGATGAGTCCGGTCCAGTCAGTGTATCACTCTTAAAACCGAGTGGCTGTCAGCCTTTTCGGCCAGTTGACGGTCAGAGGCCCGATGAGTCCGGTCCAGTCAGTGTATCACTCTTAAAACCGAGTGGCTGTCAGCCTTTTCGGCCAGTTGACGGTCAGAGGCCCGATGAGTCCGGTCCAGTCAGTGTATCACTCTTAAAACCGAGTGGCTGTCAGCCTTTTCGGCCAGTTGACGGTCAGAGGCCCGATGAGTCCGGTCCAGTCAGTGTATCACTCTTAAAACCGAGTGGTTGTCAGCCTTTTCGGCCAGTTGACGGTCAGAGGCCATATGAGTCCGGTCCAGTGTCTCACTCGTTACCAGGTGAAGCTAGTCCACGGGATCAGGGGGGAAGCCTTCACCATCTGCGGTTTTACACATATTTTCTAATCCTTGTCGGAATTCCAGGTTCCACCCAGTTAATCCACGGTGTTTCCTTCACAGGAATCTCTGCGGAGCCTTACCTTGACAAAGTGCTCTATCTAGGATTACCTACCAATAAATATTACCTAGAGTCTTGGCCACACATTCGTGACATGACTAGTCGTCTTAATCTATGCGATCTACTTGTCCAATTGTCTAGCATGTCCGTATCTTCTCTCTCGGTGTTCTCGTCCCTTCTCGTCCCGTAAGTCTAGGTCTTTTCGTAATCTTGGTCCATGTTCCTATTTACACAGCCTACATAACACACATATTTACGAGGTATGCTCTCCCAGACATACTCTTGTATGTCTTTGAAAATGTACACCCTTTTTCTGTCTTTTCCTCTAGCCAACACTAATCTCCTTCTCTAGAGCTTTACATTTAATCATCCTACATTTATCAGTCTCACTAAACATACACCTGACTTTACATATAGCATAAGATTATTAGCATAAGCCAATGATTTATATTTAAATTGTATATTCATTTATTTGTTTTTGGTGATGATAGTTAAAGGATAATAAAGTCTAGAACGAATACGTTAAGATCAATGGTCTCGGTCAATAAGCTTAATGTGTATATTGAATAGAAATATATACTTTTAATAACCTAAGATTCTTATTCCTTTAAGATGATAAGTAAAAAATATTAGGAATTATAAAGTATGCGTAAGGATTAATGAAGCTGGTCTGAAAAAGTTTAATACCCTAAGAGAATATTGAATAAACGTATTTAATTTTTCTTCTATAATTTGCCCTGGTCCATTATTCCTCTGGGACAGTGATCACCAAATGGGCGACCACGGTCAGCATCCGGACCGCGGATACATTTTTAAGAACCTTGATGAGATAGCGATAAACAGAATAAATGATGCTATCTCGGTGTTGTGCGGGTAGTAGACACGGAAGGCTAGCAATAGTAAATAAATAAAATAATTAAAAGAAAAATAATAATATTTAGCACCGCGTCTTACTACCCGTTCGGGTTATACCCTTTAAGTACTAATTACGCTAATGGATTAAGAATTGGGAAGGTTAAATTAGAGAAAGTGAACCCGCATTTGCGTGGAGGGAGAGTGGAAAACCATTTAGGAAAAACCACCCCCAGTTCACCCGATCGAGATTCGAACCTCGATCTCCCCTCAACACTACTAGCGCGTTAGCCAACTACGCCACCGAGGCGGGTTAAAAGATAAAGAAATAACGTTTTCTAATTAATAAAGCCCTGTAGGGCTTAAACTTGAGTTACTGTTAAAGTTTTGGTGGACCGCGAAGGTATATCGCGTTTTTAAAATGGACCTCCATAAAAAATGATTGGCGACCACTGCTCTAAGATGATGAGTAAAGGTAATTAACGCTAATAATATATGCGTAAGGAGTAGTGGAGTCGAGGGGCTGGCACGCGACATGTGTCACATCGGTTGTTTAGCCTTTTAGTTTAGAATTATATTAATCTAGAAACAACAAAAGTATTTCATTCTCTCTCATTGTAGCACAATGCTTAACAATGACGTCTTATCTATGTGTCGTTGAATGTAAGATTTCCCTTACTGATGTACTTTCTTACTCTCGCGCATGACAACGGACGTAGCGAAATATCACACTTGCGCAGTTAAGAGTTCCCAACCAGGTGTAAAAACGTATCCCACTATAAAGGATATCCACCATGAAACTCCACTATAGTCAGTATATTCCTACTGTATAAACTGAGTCTCATGTTTTAGAATAAATAGTATCTCTTATTTAAACCTTAGACATTGATAATAAGGGATGCAATTACACTTGTAACAAGGGGTTTAACTGTTTAGTACCATCAACCGTTAGTAGTGATAACACTGAATACCAGCACCATATGGTGTACCAGTGGTGTCAATGGATATTAACACTTCTTGTCCTTGAAACATTGTATATATGAGGCTATCATAAGTACATATATACAAACATTCATACACACATACACATATATACATAAACACACACCTATATTAACACATTAATGCACATAAAACACATACACAAACATATATCCACATATATATTCACATAATATGTATTCACTGTGCATTTATATATATATATATATATATATATATATATACATTCACACGTATACATCCAAACTTGCATACACATAAACACATACACACATACACAAAACCATACACTTATACATACGCATATACTGTACATACACACTTGGTTGATTATAATAAGTGGAATTATTTCAAGATCCATGCAGATGGAATGATCCAGTAGGTGTTTAACTCCATAGAATATTTTTGACAATTAGTGTAAATTTAATATTGCTAGAATATATTCATCAATGTTGTTTCCATTAAATTTTTACTTTCTCTTGGCTCCTAGGAGAAGAAAGTTATTTTGACCATTAATAAAAATCTAGCTAGAGATTTTGATGTATGTTGATGTTAAATGACCTCATGAACATGAAAAAGTAATTTTTACAAGACTGTCTGTCTTTCTGAGTGTCTTGTTTCTCTGCCATTTTACCGATAGGTTGATTAAATAGCCGAGCTATTGTAGTTGTAGGTTACGGTTATAGCCACATCTAAATATCCAATTATTTGAATTAAAATATTACTCCTGGACAGGGGAATCGAAACTGGGTCCTTTGGCTTAATACCCCAATATTCTTATCCGCTAAGCTATCCAGGAGTCATACCATGCTCAGGGCTATTATTCACTCATATTTTAAGACAGAGTCTTTGATGGACGTATGGAATGGTCAGCTACGTAAGAGCGATCAATAACGATCACGATCTATCTGATAACGAAGCCACCTTCGAATCGGGAGGGCTTTATGCTGCCAAAAGTACCATCACAATGTGTACGAATGTGCATATATTGATGGATTTTGGATATTTAGGATTTTAATAGGGCTTCCCCGAAGTGCTTTCGGAACTATACATTTAACCCTAAAATTAAGATTAGTTTACTTATGGGCGAAAGAAGAAATCATTAATTTTCTCTAAACCAGCTCAAACTATTTCGATTAAAATTCGTTTCTAGGCATTGTTTAACATTACAAACAAAATGGAAGTTCTCATTTTTCCTTTTTTATTTGGATCATCACTTTTTAAGATTTAAAATAACTTATAATTGCAGAAATGTAGAACTATTAAAAAAAAATTGATTTGACATACATTTTTCTTAAACCAATAGCTTCCTACCGAGCTATAAATAAATATTTTTAATGGAACTTTTGAAATTGTAAATTCATTGTTATACTCTTTGGAGAACATAGAGGTTCAAACTTTCTCAATGTTTATGTAAGAGTATGTTATTTCATCTATGCTATTAGATTGTGAAGTTCATCTCAACAATCTTAAGAAAATGTCCTCAATTTCAGGTAAATTAGTGAGAAAGTATGCTTCTTGTAATGTATCCTTTGTATTATATATTCTGGAAGTGTCAATGCGTATTGTTTTAGTGTATCTACAAAACTCTACTAGTAATCTGGTGCATAAAATGAATATATATTTTTTTATTTCTTTTAAAAATATATTAATAAACAATAAACCAATATTATAATTTCTTAATATATTCTCTTAATGTTTCAGAGGGCTAATATTTTGGAATCACCTGGACACAGGGCTATATCGTTGACTGATTCATTGAGAAATGAGGAGGTATCCCTGACTGATTCTTTGATACACAGGAATACATCCTTAACTGATTAATTGAGACATTAATAAATATCCTTGACCGATTAATTAATAAACAGAGATATATTCTGGAATGATTAATTGAAACACGAGGAGTTATCCCTGACTTATTCACTGATACACAAGGATGTATATCCTTGATTGATTCATTGAGACATAAAGAGGTATCCATGAATGATTCACTGATACTCCGGCAGATATTCGTGATTAATTCACAGGGTCACCAGGAGATATCCCTGAAAAATTCACTAAACCACCAGTAGATGTACCTGTCTGATTCACTTATATTCAAGGAGATATTCCTGAAATTTTTGTTTAAGTTTAGCTGAAGCAACTACTTTGAGCTAAAATATAGTTAATAATTAAATTCAGAATTACTTTTGTTTCAGTAAATTAACTATGACAAATTCTAGTATTTCTGAAAGTGCTCAGATTTGTAGAAATACGTCATTTGGAAAGGATAAAAAAAGTTATACAAATCTACGACTATGCCGTTTGTTGTTTCTTGGGGTTATTTATATATTTCCAGCTAAATGTAAACACATTTATTTAGTGGGTACAAACTGTTATCAGCTTTGTTATCTACACAAGTAGTATGGTAAACTTATTAAAACTATAGTCTCAAGTTGATTGTCATATTGGCCTATACCCATTTAGAAAAATTTATTTTCATAACATCAGTAAAAACAAATGAACTAAGTGGAATTAAAAGCCACGTAATTATAGATCGTGGTGCTAACATGTCCTTCAGACTCAACCCGTTGTTTTTAATTAATCATTATTGACATTGGTGGGACCTGATTGCATTTTAATTTACAAATAATTAAATTTGAATACTTTATTAGTATATAAACCCTTATATATATTATATAAAGCTTGTACCGAAACAAAACGTCACTTGTATTTATATTACAGTATGCATATCCGGGATAGAGTCATGACCCTAGGCTGTCAGAAATCTACTAGGCCACTCCTGAATTATGGTTATCAATATTTCTGAAAATAGTTTAAAATAGACGAAACATTAACGCACATAATTTAAATATTAAATAATTTATCACCTGAGTTACCGAGATTGTATCCATTTTAAAACATTAATTTTTTACCTTCACCAACAACAGTCCTATGTATGCCCTAAGTTTTTACTTTCTCATATCAAGAGAAAGTGTTGTAGTCATACAAATTAAATCTTGAGATAATGATAATTCTTTACATTTATGTAAACAAAAAAGAAGAGGATTTTACTAATTTTTCTGTCTCTATGTCTATCTGTCTACCTCTCCTTGGCCTTGGATCCAAAATGGTTGGATACATTTGGTTAAAACTATATATATTTTTTTGGGCTATATTGGGAACCATTATATTGTTATTTTGACCCTATCTCTCAAATGAAGGGTAGCTTACTGATGATCGATTTTTTTAGTTAAAAATTTTTCAAAAATGATTTAGTTTAAAATGCAAATCTAGAGTTCGTTTGATATGACAAATACCAATGTATAATTGTTTTTAGTGTAAATATATGCTCATGGGTAGATAACTGATAACTTATTTTTCAAAAACTTGAAATATTTTAGAAATGGTACTAACGATTTGGTTGCAAATGTGTAGCTTGGTATTGTTTGACAAGACAAACAACCCTGTGAACTGGTTTTAGGGATAAGAAATATTTTAAGTTTAGTTTACTGATTTCTAAAACCTAGAGATATTTTTAAAAAAATACTTCAATGTTCTAGTTAAAATTGTTAGCCTCGCTGGTAGGTTTTTCAGAATATAAATAATATATATATATATATTGTATATGTGTATTTGTTTTTCAAATACAAGCATTTATTTAATACTGTTCACTCATTAAAAAAAATTAGGTTATTACTTTTCATATCAAGAGAAATCGTTAAAACTTTTGTCTTCAAGATTACAATTAATCTTTACTTTTCATGTGTGTCTGAACCCAAGAAAGTAGATTTTACTATTATGTCTGTCTGTCCCTGTCTACAGATCAAGAACGATTTGATCGATTCTGTTCAAACTTAATATATTTACATTTAATTATCGCTATAGTTTGGGATTTTTTATTTTTATTTTGACCCTTACCTTCAAATTAAGAATAGCTTATCGATGAGTGATTTTTTAACTCCAAGTTTTTCAAAAATGTCTATAACATATTGTTTAAAAGAAATACTTATGGAGTGAATTAACCTCCCAAATAACAATATACACTTTTTTTTAAGAATCGTTAAATAGTCGATTTACTGACGAGTAATTTTCAAAAATTTGGAAAAATTTGGAAATGCCACTAAAGATATCTTAAAATGTTTATCTGGGGAGGTTTTTACATGATAATTACAGCTGTTCTTTGGGGCAAAATTTGTATAAGGGTGCTTTACTGGTTGCTTGATTTATTAATAATTTGAATATTTAAAAATATATTAATCGATTTGGTTCAAAATTGGTATCTGATAAATTATTTACTTTACAATTAAATATGGATACATGTTTTACTAAAATAAAAAGATAATAATTTATTGATGACATGTTTTTGTAATTTCTTTTAAATAAATTTAATGGTTTTGTTCAAAATTGGTATCGTGAGACTATTTTAAATGATAAATATTAATGTATTTTTATTTTTCAAAGATAAATTAATTCACGGGTAGTTTTCTTAAAACAAATGATTGAAAATTTGGAATTTTTTTAGATTGGCCCTTAAGATTGATTTAAAAATGACTTACTGGGAGTACTTTTTATATTTACAAATTAAACATAATTTTATGGTTGTCAACAAAAATTAATTTTTAAAATTTGAAATTTTTAACAAATATTTAAATAATTTTATTTAAAACTTATATTTAAAGAGTATTTACTGTGGTTAAGAAGATTATGTATTTGTTTTTATGAAGAAAGCTTACTTAAGGTTATTTTAGTGAAAATCTATTTTATAAATTTTCTTTCAAACCATAACACACAATATTAGAGAGTTAGTATGATTTTGTTACACACTTAATTTTTTCTAAAACTTGAAATTTTGGGCGATTGAAAATCGTTGCAACAAACAGGTATGAACAATGACACGTTATTTAAATAAATTGAATATTTCTCTAGATACATTTGTGCATGGGATTTTCGTGAAAAATTATTTATACATTTTTGTTCAAAAACTTCCACAACTCAGAATGTGTATTTAATGTAACTGTAGACCTAAATAAATTCCATGCATGATATGAAAGTTTTTATTGCATTTGAAAATGTTTTGGAATAACTTAAAATATATATATTGATACTCGTATTTGAAAAAAAAGATTGTTTGTTCTATAAACGCCCTCCTATAGAAATAAGTTGTTTGTAAATTTATAAAGAAATGATTTACTCGTACAGTAATATAAAAGTGAGTTGGAGTTTTATTTAATTGCGTACAAACGAAAATATATTAATTTAATTTTCACAGCTTGGATGAAATATATATATGTACACTCCATTAATCTTGGATTTGACTGCTTACATTATTTGCCACTAATAGTCTACATTATGGCTGAACCAAACAAGGTAAGCTTGCTACCTATCGGAGTAAACGAAGTGTATTCGAGTTAAATACTTATTTGTGGAAGTACTTTAAAACCATTATAGTTAACAGAATTTTAAAACTCTTACCCCTGATATACATGCACCTTAGTAATTAGTAATATACCGTAAGCACGAGTCTAGTTTTAAGAGATTTTCTAATTATTGTTGATAATATAATATTGTTACAAGTTTTCTTGATATTTTTGAGTAAAACTTCAATGTATATAAACTAAAAAGTTATTCAAATAAACGAAATTTTAAACCCAGCATACTCCCACACAAAAAAAAAGTTAGTCAAAATTTTACCCAAAACAGTTATTTTACTTTAAAAAAAACCATTCTTTTAAACGTCTTTTTTGTCTGCTTAAGAATCTATTAATATTAGATTAACTTAAAGCGTCTCTAGTTTGGTTTTACTTATTTAGGTTTATTAATATTTTTTTTTACATACATCAAATCAGCACCAATTTTTTTTTTCGAAAAACATTATTTTATATATTTACAAAAAAACACACAACTAGTTCACAATTTTGTTTTCGGAAGCTTATATATTTTATTAAATAGCTGATAAATTATTTTTACGTACTACAGACATGTTTTGAAATAATGAGAGTAGTAATTATATGTACCATTTATTTAAAGATGTAAAAAACTCCTTTTAATGTGGTATGTCAAAACTTATAGTAAAATGTGTTTCTTAACTTATTCCATTTAAATCTGGTGTTGCTATTGTGTATGATGGCCCTGCCAGCAATAAGTGTTATTGTGGCAGGTTAGGTCTATTGTTTCAACATGTTTGTGGGATGGTACAGTTATTCTGGTAATGCCCAAAATGTTTAGTGTGAGTGTATCTCACAGCCAGTTGATTTACGTAACATAGGATCTATTTAAAAATCTATTTTCTGTCGTATGGGATTTATGGTTTAGTCTCTAATCTACAGGCTGCTGAAAAATTCATGGATAAAATGTTAGCAATGGTGTTCCTTATGAAACGATGGGGACGTCGCCTTTTGGAGCGTTGAAATCTTTTGCTAATGTCCAGCTGTCTCGCAATATTTAAACTTTGACTCACAATTTCTAAATATAGTTTACCCCAAAATGAATTTGAAAGATATCATTCACTCTATTGAATAAATAACCTTACATTTTAAGCTAAATAAATTACAAAATATTTGGGAAAAGTTAGAACTCCTATCTAAAGTTTAACTACGTCACAGTTCTGCGATTAAGGTGTAGGGCTTGGGAAATTAAATCCAGCATTAAGTTCTATGGCTACAACATAACACTATACATTATTTAAGCATTTTTCCTGTGGGTTTCAAGCCTCCCAAAGTAAGTATAGCATTCGGAGGATTTTTACCTCTTCTAGGCCGCTTCCCTTACGAGCTGAAAGTGCAAGTGAAATACCATACAACTAGTAGTCTCATCTTAATATGTATTTTAACTCTACCAATCATAATTATGGAAATGCTTGAATTAAATTAGAATTTTGATTGAAATTTATTTGACTATACGATAAGAGATGGGCTTTGGGGGTGACTCACCCCTTCTCCCACTTCCCCCTGTATATACACACTTCACATGATGGGGGATCTGAAATACATTTTGCTTGAAATATATTAACATTATGTTCTTAGTTGCATTCTTGTAAGATTTTATAAGAAACATCAGTGCTAGTTTTTAAACCATGAGTTTTGCCACATTCTGTATAACGCTGTAAAACAAAGTTTATAGGGTAGAACAAAGTAAATGAAACCCAGTGTTTTGATTCTTATCATTATAATCATGTATTCCTACAAACTAGATTAATGCTATGCCATGGATATATGGTTTCATACATTCATGATAATGATACATGAAACCTCTGTAAATACAATGTTCTTTTTAAATATAGATAAAAACAAAAATTGTAATATATGTGATACTTGCATTAAATATACCAATTAAACAGAATTGTGAGTTTTATTTACTCAGCTTAACAATCTTAATAACTTGAATTTCGCGTTTTTTAGGAGGTCCTTCAATAAAAATTAGATTTATTTTTAAATAAAAAAGGAACCAAAATCGGAGGTGAAATAAAGCGACGTCAAATACTTTGGTGGGGCGAGAATGGTCTATTTAGGGCCCAATTTTTTTTCATTATCATTTATCTAAAAAATTAACATTTTTTTTGAAGGCACTTAAGATCGGACGAGTCGGCCCTTCTTTTTTTTTTAGTGTTTTGATGAATGGTATGCCTAGATATAGAACATATATTTTTTAATCGCTTGCCTGTAATATTTGGAGATTTTTTATTTTGAGTTGCCTTCAGTCTATTGCACGAACTGTAATGTGTGTATAGTGGTTTTTCCGTTTTGTCGAAAAAGAGCTATTTTAAAAATTGAGAGTATTTGACGGAGATTTCACCTCCGGGTTCCTTAAATTAACAAACCTGACCTTGGAAAGGAGGATACAAAGGACTTGACACAAACCCGATCCTTCTGTTTTGGATGTAACTCATCGGATACAGTTTTTTTTGTTTAACATAAAAACAACTTTTTTTTTCCAGTTCGTTCAGAGTTACTAAAAAAAAATTAGAAACAGGATGACATATTAACAACTTTTAACAAATTGGATATAAAATTAATATGTTTAACATGTAGGTCATATACATATAAAAAGAAATTATTGCTACATTACAAAATGATAAAAAAAATTAAAACACTTTTTAACATGAAGGAATTTGACCCTCAAAACGCACAAAAGGTCACCAACAGGTTACATATACTACATTTCACACTCAAAAGAATGACTATGATTGCATATTGGACTAGAAGATTCTGAAACAGTCTGTTTATAATTATAACCAACAAACTAACAAACGATTAATTAAATAGTGGGAAGCGATAACCCTGTGGGCAGTATACCAGTGTTTATTTAACTGCTATTTAACAAACTAAACGTGGTTTAGTTAAGTAAAAAAAAAATCGAAACGTTACAAATGAAGTTTCCAGATGCGTGAGAAGTGTTTTTCTCCTTCAGCAAATCAGCACACTAGGTATTATGTAATTTTTTTTTAAGAAAATAGAATTTAAGGCAGATTTTGGTTAAAAATTACACACGATTTATTTAACTTTTTTTGCTCAATTCTTTTTCCTTAATCGTAAAAGTTAAGGCGCAAAGGTGCTCTAAATAAGCTTGTACTTTTTTAATATGATAAAGGGATTCACAGGGATTCTCAAACATTTCGCCAAAAACTTTTTTATGTAATGTAAAAAAATATATTATACAGGGATAAAAATATGCCAAAATGTTAACCTTTTTTTACTCTACATCAATATGACAGTCGGGTTGAGGAGAAGGGGAGGGGGGGTAGTTCCGAAATGACAGCACCCTTTCAAAAGAAAAGAGAATAATATCGAAATGGCCCATGTGCATTATTGACAAATATGAAGTAAACAAACTATTTTGCGAGAATATTTGATTATAAACAAATATTTTGTCTGAACAATCATTTAGGAAGTTAAAAATAAAAACTGCTGAGTCACACCGTGTTCCAATTAAATAAAACGGTGCACACTGATTTAGGTCTGCATCTTCTTTAGACCCCACGAGGAGGGTCTTACAATGTGGTTTTGGTGGGAACGGTCCTAGTTTTGTATTTTCACTTTTGTTTTATATATATATTGTTTATAAAGCGATTCTGAGAGAGTCATCGCTTAGACGGATAATTTTGAGTTGGTAGAAATGGTGAACCTTGACTTGTTTATAAATTTGTTTAGTTTGTCTAGAAAAGTTTTGAAATCCCTTTTTTTTCTTTTTAAACGGATAACAAAGTGAATTGGAACACGGTATCAAAAAGGAGTTTTAAAAAACAGAAAAACATTCCTCACCATGACCACACCACCTTTTTTTTTTTTTTNTAAACTCACCTTCTTTTTTTTTTTTTTTAGTTTAAAGGGTTAGCTCCCTGCCAAAAATGCTACAACAACCATTGGAGAAAACGTTATGGTATAACTACAGGGTATAATAACAATCACATACGATCCAACAATGTTCATTTTTTCTATGGTAAAAACAAACAGAAAAAGAAACAAAAAAATTTCAAAAAAATACATTATTTCCAGTAAGAACAAATTGTACTGGATTTGGTTGTTATTAATTATTTATTTTTTACAAGCGTTTTGTAATGGTTTGTGATATTGTTTGCTGTGTATATATTTTGCTACGACTGCGCATGTATTGCGCGTCAGTGCATTTACGTCTCATTTGCGTTTTGAAGGCCCGAGATTAATGTGTGTGTGCATTTTCTGGGCTCACCGTAGGATATCAGATGTAGTTTTTGTTTTCTTGAGGGAAGTTCATTTATGTTGTTTGGCGCTGTTTAGTTAAATATATTCGATTCCCACGTTGTGCGGGAGGGACAGGGAAATTAACGAGGTTCGTTTATATTGGCAACACTGCATTATACTTTCATTTGTTTAAGCTATATAGAATGCATTTGATTACTTTTATGCCCACGAGGAAAAAAAGTTTCTGTACTCTTGATTATTATTTTGTTCCTGTTTCTATTTACCTGATAATACCTTTATTTTAAAAAGTGGTGACTAGATACCAAAATTGTTGAGACACCCTTATTATTTGGGACAGGTGTAGGGGTAAACATTTGTAGGCTACCTCAACAATCTGGAACATAAAGGACACTTTGGTTTTACAATTTCTCTCCTTTTAGCTTAATCTTTTAGCTAATATCTCCCATCACAAAATTCCACATCTTGCGAATTACTAAATCATTCTTTCTCATTAAACTAGCTAACGTTTTAACCCTTTTTTAAAAATGTTCTTGTCTTAGCATGACAGATGTTGGTACTCATGCAGCCTGGTGAAGCAAGTGTGTGTCCAGAATTGCGTTTACAAGGTTGGTAACCCATTGTGTCTGTTTCTGCGAGTGATTCGTAAAGGGCTTTTGATTAGTTATATGTTTATCTGTGGAGAGAGAGGAACCAAAGGTTAAAGTTGGTGGCACTGTTAGTGTGTCGGACTAGGTTAAGTGATGATCTGTAAACTGTAGTTTGCTGTCTTGGAGCCTGTACTGCGGATGTCTTGATTGTAATTGGTCGGTTGAAAACTGAGACTAATATAAAGCTACCATGATTCAGCCGTCCATTTTTTAAATATTTATTTGTGATACGAAAAAACACTCTACAGTATTTGATGATGATAATGATGATAGTAATAATAATAATAATAATAATGATAATAATGATAATAATAAAACCATTTTAAAAAGACTGAAGTCCTGTCTTCATTTATGATATAAGTTTATATTTATATTACTATTTTTTGCCCTATGATTCACAATTATTTTGAGTTTTCTTAGTGACTGTCCTGTTTGACGCTGAATTTGTATAATTTTAATTTGATTTTTATTGTGATAATACAATTCTGCTAATTCACACGGTTTCACTCAAAACAATTGTGTTTATTTCTTTCTTAGGTTTATGTGTGTGGAAAAAACACTAACTTGGTGGGTAAACAAAAAAAAATCTAATAATTTACTTACATTAGAATTAGTTCTTAATTTGTTTAATACTCAAAAGCAATTATCAAAATGTTTAATTTTTTAGTGTAAAATTCAATCAAGTATATATAATGTATATATGTATCACAAAATCAGTTACTTTGTCGATCAACATCAGAAGGCAAAACGTTTTTCCATAATTTTATTTGATAAAAATGCTTAGTAATTTGTCATCACTCGAATATAAATATATTAGATGAACTTAGGAAAGATACAGGGATGCTTTTATATAATTTATTTTGACTAGGAAACTCACCCCAAACAATTTGTCCAGTGCTTTCTACAAGTTCTTAACATCTTAAAACACATTTTTTTTATTTCTTGAAATTTTATACATTTTTTTAGACGGCGTGAGATCGTGTTTCTTCCTTTTATATCTACACCTAAAAAAAGTTTTTTTTTGTGCTAAAATAGTGCACATGGTGATAACCAGGATGAAATTATATAAATTGTAACAATATCTCTTTCCTTAATTCTTTATACACAAATTATTATTATTATCTCTTTAGTAAAAACAATCCCATGGATCTAGATTTGTTACAAACCAAAAGATCCAGAGATTATTTACGACATCTTAGTCAACGACTAGCACAAATATTTTAAACAAACTTTATCATATTTTTTGATGAAATTTTTTAAAATTATCTTTGGTCATATAAAGGGTTTTTAATCCTTTTCCTCACATTCTAGAATCCTATTCTTTTATTTTTTTAACTGGCAAAATTGTTCCTTTAGATTTTTGCTCTTTGTTTACAGGATTATCATTTGCCCGGATTTCAAATTTAAATATTACAAGGAAACTTTATATTTACAACATAATGGCCGCCCACAGTACCAGATTACTATTGACAGACCAGAGAAGGTATTGTTCTTGATATTACACCAGAGAGGTGGGGACAGCTTCCAAGCGTTCACAGGGTGGTTCAATATTGTCTTGAAAGCGTCCGATGAAGGTAACAGGCCAGCTCTTCTGTCATCGAACGCTTCCAGTCGTACCAACATTCCAGGTGAAATATTGACACTTACACCCCGATAAGTCTCTGATATGTACACTTGGAGCAATGAGATTCCCTTCATGCATGACTAATTCCAATCCCCACCTCAAAGGTGTAGCAACTTTTTAATACCAAAACTATTTAGGCATTTAAGACATTGAATGAGCTTTTTAAATATCATATAAATAGCTTTGTTTTTATAATAATGATAACAATAATTATAATACAAAAAAGAAAATAAGATGTGTTGTTTCTTTGCGGGCATAATTAGTTGTCTATAATATTGTCCAACCCAGCAAATAAACAGTTTACAGATTTCGGATTTCTCTTGTTTAGTATTTTTAACATGTAAAAAAAACCTATATATCTTTGGAAATATGTTAAGTTAAGAAAAAAGTTTTTGAACTAAATTAAGAAAGAAAAATAACAAAATATTATTTTTTAAATATACAACATGACAGCCAGTAGAAGTTTTGGAATGTAGATCAGCAACAGCTTGCTTCAGTTTATATTTTAATATCACTCATTAGTAACTAACTTCAATTTTTTTTTTAGTTATTTACTTGTTTGTTATTTTCTCGTTTTCGTTTTGTCGTTTATGTACTATTATTTATCTATCTATTCGAGTTGTTCGAGAAAGTTTGGTGACTTGAAGTATTCCGGTACTGGGTCGTCCAGCCTCGAGATGATCTTGTATATGGATTTCTTCCACGACTGTTCCGTGTCCTTACCACCTTGGATCGCCTTGAAGAACTCTCTTAGTGTCTGCTCCACCACGTAACGAAAATTTGAAGGGACCTAGAAGGGGCGAGAAATGAAAGTAACAAATTTAGTCATTTATATTATATACCGCAACAAATGCCTCTTGTTTAGTTAATCGTTACTAAACGTATACAAAATGTTTTGTAAAGATGTGTTGGGCCAGTGCTTCCATCTAGTGGCTACACAAAATTATAGAGATATTTGTATGCTAAGTGTGTGGGATCAATATGTTTATTATTCCTAGCCATTTATTTAATCTACGCCCAACCTTAATAACATTCACAATGGACTAGACTGCCGAAGACGGGGAGATTAGTGTTCGATTCCGGTCGGGTGTATTGAGGGAGGTTTTCCTAAATGATTTTCCACTCTCCTTCCCCGTAAATTCTGGTGCACTTCCTCTAAATTAAAATCTTAATAATAACTTATATATTAACGTAATTAGTACATAGGCATATAATCTTAACTATTACATGGTTCTAAAAAAAATAGCATGCAAAGGCTCATCTTTCTAGAGCGGGGGGAAGGGGGGTTATTGGAAAGCTGACCAAATATATTAATATAGTTTTTGTCATATTTGTGGATCATAATAATCTTATAATCTTACAGTTAGTACAAAAATATTTATCTAAATTTTTCAGATCCACTAGCCCGTTTCACTCCAAGAAACGCCCTTTATTTCCAATTCCATTTATATGTACCCAAAACTTTTTTTTTTTAGATGTTGACAGAGGTTATGATAAAATTGAAATAATGTATCTCCCATATGATGAGTTCAACAATTTCCAGAGAGGTTAGGACGCCCGTAATCCCCAAGATAACATTTACAATACATACGTTTACCCTTCACTTGACTTGATACCTTCCAGAGTGAACAAAAAGTACGTTCATCCTAAACACGATATGCCTCAACTTACGTCATGACCACAGTGAAAATGTTGGACATGCCTGGTGCAATAGACAGTAGTTAGACATGCGCATTCAAGGAGTCATAAGCATATTGCTAATTTGTTATGCTGGTCAGACACATCGTGTCCATTTTCAATCTACATTATTTAAATGACAGTTTAGTGAATTAAATTTCCTTTAAAGTATACCTCCCATAGAGGCCTATCAACGACATCAGTGTTAATATGGGGTGACCTGGTGGTCTAGGAGTAAGGTGTCAGACTTCTGTGCTGGCGGCCGGGGTTCAATCCTCGGTCCCGGCACAGATTTATCTGATTACCAAACCCTTCCTTCACCTCTGACAAGACATCTTTTGAATGTGGGGAATGCCAGGCCTCCACCGTGGTTCGGATTCCACGTTAAACTGTAGGTCCTCCATTTCATCTCACAATCACCCTACCATTACACATTAGCGTAAGTGCGTATAACCCGAACGGGTAGTAAGACGCGGTGCTAATAATAATAATAATAATAATAATAATAATAATAATAATAATAATAATAATAATAATAATAATAGTGTTAATATGTGTATTTTTATTCATCGTATGGCATATATGACTGGGAGGGACATGGCTACTAGTCGCTCTGGTGCACAGAACACTGCCCAAGGCACACCTATCGATGATGTATAGACGTCGAACCCGTAACTATATGATGTGATGATAGTGATTATGAAGGTGGGGAACCTGCGTGAGTTTTAACCTAAGTTAAGTCTAACTATAAAAATCCTGGTGATCGTTAGAATCATTCCCCTTAATGGAAAAAAAAACACCCAAGGTACCAGCCGGGAATAGAACCCGGGACTCTAGGCTCATAGTCAGGTGCACTGGTCACTATCCCACGGGATTGGTTAGTATGTGGATAATCTGGATTGATAGTAAGATGCGGAGCATGGGAGGAAGTTGAAGTAAAAAACCAGTTATCATGTTAATAATAACAGTGAATTACTAAGAATGATTCAATAATTCATATGAACAAATAGAAAGATAAAGTAATATAATCTGGAAAAGGGGTAGGGGAGAAGGCCCCTGACATGCGTTGATCTATAATTCCTGCACAAAAGGGATTATTGCTAGCCGTCCGAAGACATACATAAGAGAGAATTCAGACAGTCTACGCGAGCATGAAGGAACAAACAGAATAATAAATCTTGAAGAAGAAAAATTGAAGGCATTTTGCCAGGACATCTACATTAATAAGGACTTTCAAAATCAAGTTGAAAAAAAATATAGGACTAGCAAAGGCTTATGTATAAAATAAGATGAAGTCTTTTGTATTGGTGCAAAAAAATTGCTCGACTCTAGAATCAACTATATGATCTGAATATTAGGAACAAGGAAACTTTCTTAGAGAATTTATATGGTTTATAAAGTGGATTAATTAACTAAACAACATTATATATTAAATAGGTCTATAATTAAAATAAATTTGAGGTTTTTGTTCCCTGATTATTAATTTGTGTGAACTTTTCCTATAGTGGGATTATAAAGATGGGTTTCTGGAAATGTGAATTAAGCTGCGATTCTATCGCAGTGTCGCAGTGTTCTGTCAAATTCAATAGATAACTGCTTAGGTGGTCATATGGTCTAACGCGCCTCTCTCACGTTGGACTAGACACAAAAATATGAGTAGGTTATGGTTCGATTCCGGTCGGGTGCACTGAGGGTGGCTTTTCCTAAATGTTTTTCCACTCTCCCTCCATGCAAATCCGGGTATATTTCCTTTAAATTAAAATCCTTCCTAATCCCTAACTTGTTAGTGCAATTATTAAGTAGTATTATAACCCAAATGGGTAGTAAGACGCGGTGCCGAAAAAAATTCAGTAGATATATTTAGTTTATTTTTCTCGGCAGTTTTTAAATATCTGTTATGGACAATTCATAATTTGATCAGGAATTTTTCTCTTCATTTAACAAGTTGCTGAGCATATAAACCGAACGGGTAGTAAGACACGGTGCTAAATAAAAGTTTCTGGTCAATTGCCACGATACTCATTAAAAGTATTCATGAAATTACTTAAATTAATATACGTAGAAAATTAAACTAAATATACATAGGCCTACAGAATCAGTGTTTTATTTATCTTACCAATAATATTTTTGTCAAAAATTGCAAAAATATGGGCCTTAAATCTCGTAACCTTCCAACCCACCTAACACACCCAACCCACATTACTTAACCTAAAGGGCAGGGATGAGGAGGTTAAATGAAAGGAAATACATCGAGATAGTCTAATGAAAGTAAACCACAGTGATAAAAAACTATTTTGATTAAAACACTCCCAAGTGAATTCAGTCAAGATTTAACCTATACCTCTCTGCCACAGGCTATTCTGTCTATTGCGAACCTGATGCCTTAGACCCCGTGTTATGGGCTGCACTGAGTTGCGTTCCAAATATTACCCCTCAAACGATCTGCGTCCCGAAGAAAGGTCAAATACAATTTTACTCTCATCTGAGTTGCCTACTAAAGAGTGAAGTCTAAGAAATATAATAATATTTGAAGTAGGCCTATGTCCAGAATGATACATTGAAGTATAGTTCAACCCATTCTACAGTCAAATGTTACATAAAAAGATTAACATAACCTTATTATATCCTGAAAATTGAAAAATGACACCTGGACACGGGAATCGAACCCGGGACCTTCCCGTGTCCAGGTGTCATTTTTCAATTTTCAGGATATGATATCTAAGAGGTGCTATCCTCACTAAAATGCATAGATGATAGCTTCGGCTATCTGATTCATTCATAACCTTATTAGTTTAACCTAACCTAGCCTAACATGCAAAAAGCAGACAGGTTTCAAATATAGATTAAATGATTGTCATATTACTATTGTAAATAAATGACTAACTGTATGGCTCAAATAATAGAGTTAAATAGGTGAGACGCAGCTGACTGACCTGTTATTGTAATAGAGTTAGGTGAGACACAGCTGACTGACCTGTTATTGTAATAGTAGTTAGGTGAGATGAAACTGACTGACCTGTTATTGTAATAGAGTTAGGTGAGATGAAACTGACTGACCTGTTATTGTAATAGAGTTAGACTAGACGCTGGTGGATGAAACTTGGTACCCTTTCCCAGGGTCGATCTGGTGGTCGCAGAACGCAACTCAGTATCTACCTTACACTCTTAATGATTTAAAACAAAATTTGGACTCAATTCGATCTCTCCGTGTGTTACTGGTGGGAGTGTGTATATTTATTTAAACTGTTTGAACAATGGCATTATTTTTTTTTACTATAAACAAACCTTACAAGTCTTTGTTGATATCGTATAGGACTTGAATAAAAATAGCCTGAAGCTATCAAATACTCGTCGAAAACCAATGATTTGAATAAATATCAAATGTATTTCTTTCTATCTAACTTCAGTTTCATCGTGTATGTAAAGATAATAATTTAGTTATATAAAAAAATATCACCCTGATTGTAAATTAAATTGGTACAGGTAGATTAGTATATTGTTATTTTTTTAAAGTGAGCTTACGATTAAATATCTGGACATATCTACAACAAACGCATGCCCATATAATTAATATATGTTTTTACTTACATTTGAAAATAATAATAATAATAATAATAGCACAGCGTCTTACTACCTGTTCGGGTTATACGCTTTAAGTACTAACTACGCTAATGGATTAGGAATTGGGGGAGGTATAATTAGAGGAAGTGAACCTGCATTTACGTGGAGGGAGAGTGGAAAACCATTTAGGAAAAACCACCCCCAGTTCACCCGACCGATATTCGAACCTCGATCTCCCCGTCCTCAGTAATCGAGCTTAACACGACAAGCGCGTTAGCCAGCTACGCCACCGAGGCGGGTACTTACATTTGAAACTAGCACAACTTTCTGTTAAAAATGGCCTATGATAGAATAAATAGATAGGAAAATAACAAAAGTTAAAAAAAAAAATCAAAAAAATCTCTCTTAATATGTCTGATAATCAAATCGGTAAGTGTATAGTAATATTTTACTAAAAATAATTTTACATTAAAATTTTTGATGCTTTCAGATAAATGAATCAATACTATTTGACAAGTAAATTTGAGATGGGTGTTGGTTTGTTTTGTTTCTGAATAAATTATTATTCTTACATCCATTACTGTTTCCAGCCTGTAGCCTGGCTCACTTTTTTATTCGAGCTATCTATTTTACACTACCGGATGGCTAGGCCTGTCGTAGCTTCATATGCTGTATAATATAACTTAAGACTAAGACAAGCACAACATCCAATCCCCGGCCGTTAATTTATCACTGTGAAAGGGTAAATCCATATTTCACCAATGATACTTTTTCAACTATGCCAGTAATCGATCCCGGGACCCTTATAGCGCAGTAGACAGACATACTACCGACTGAGCTAAGGTGTCGAATTTCTGGATACATTATGAAAGAGTTAATTTTTTCTACATAAAAAAGAGCACAAGCCAAATCAACAATAAACAAAAACCTTCAAATTGTATAACTATTCTATTTTTTGTAGCAAATGATAATAAACTGTGAATTTTTTAACAGATCATATTATCTAACCAAAAACTTTTTTTTTCTTGGGCAATTATTTTAGAATACACACCTAGCATCTTTTGGTTTGATTATACGGTTAGAGTGCATTGGTGAGATAGTTTGTGGACAGGTAGCAGTCATGTTTGACATCCACTAGAAGCAACATTGATGATAACTAATATACGGACAAGTAGCAGTCGTACGCAACACCCTATAAGAGCAACATTGATGATAGCTAATATGCGGATGGTAGCAGTTGCATGAAGCACCCAATAGAAAGTAACACTTATGATAACTAATGTGCGTACAAGTAGCAATCATGTTCGACATCCACCAGAGGCAACATTGATGACAACTAATATACAGACAAGTAGCAGTCTCATGAAACACCCTATAAGAGCAACAATGATGACAGCTAATATGCGGATGGTAGCAGTCGCATGAAGCACCCAATAGAAGCAACACTTATGATAGCTAATGTATGTACAAGTAGCAATCATGATCGACATCCACCAGAGGCAACATTGATGACAACTAATATACAGACAAGTAGCAGTCTCATGCAACACCCTATAAGAGCAACAATGATGACAGCTAATATGCGGATAAATATAAGACACATGCGACACCCACCAGAGGCAACGTTGACGATAGCTAGTATGTGCATAGGTATCAGTAACATGCTACACCCAATAGAGGTAACATTGATGACAGCTAATATGCGGATGATAGCAGTCACATGCGACATCAAATAGAGGCCACGCTGATAACAGATAATGTGCGTACAAGTAGCTGTCACATGCGACATCCAATAGAGGCCACGTTGATGACAGCTAGTGTGCGTACAGGTAGCAGTCACATTCGACACTTAATAGAGGCCATATTAATGACATATAGTGTGCATGTGGTAACTGTCACATACGACATCCAATAAAGCAACACTTATGATAGCTAATGTGCGTACCAGTAGCAGTAACCTGTGACACTCAATAGAGGTAACACATCCAATGTGCGGACGATAGCAGTCGCATGCGACACCCATCAGAGGCAACGTTGATGACAGCTAGTATGTGTACAGGCAGCAGTCACATGCTACACTCAACAGAGGCAACGTAGACGACAGCTAGTATGCATACAGGTAGCAGGCCCGTGCTAGTGTTTGTGAAGTGGTATAGCGCACCTGTGGTCCCCATACCTCTATGTGGTTGTTCCTGTTGTAATGAAGGTTTAGGACGCGATAGATCTCCGAGTCGGCGCTGACATGCAGGTCGTCCGCGTTCTTGACCCCTTCGCTGACTGCCTGGCGCGCGTACTTCTCCATCTGGATGTAATAGAACTCCCTGAAAACATACATAACATTGTGTGATGTTAGTACTTCACTCAGGCATCCACAATTGGCACATTCTTATTTTTGCTGTGGTTGTTTTTTGCTCCATCTCTTTCTACTCCGTTCGGGATATACGCTAATTAATCACACAGAGATGAGAAACGTTGGATCTAGAATAAACGTACCCGCAATTACATGTAATGAGAGTGGGAAAACAATTTAAGAAACAGACCCTTGAATATACCCGGCCAAGATTTGAGCTCCGACCTCTCGATCATTGGCAAACCAGACTAGATGAACATGAAATTTAGACCACGTGTCCACCAATGCTGGTATGACACAATACACTGGAACTTATTTATGTTTAAATTCAACGTTATTTTTAGTATGTACGTTTTTTTACGAAAGTTATTTAACGGTTAAATCTATGGGGTCAGGTGGAAGAAACTAGTTTTAAGGAATGTGTATTTATTCATGGGGAGTGGAGATAGAAAAAGCACACATAAATTCCTTCATTTAACGTTCAAGATTCAAACCGTAACCTCCCAGTCACAGGGAAATAGGTATATTGTGACTGATGTCTCAGATCGCAGACCACTTGGGCTAGTCAATGACTTAATTAATATACCCACTCTATTGGGGGGGGGACAGGATTAAGAAAACAATAGGGATGTACCACATGTGGGCTGCGGGTATAATATTGTATTTCCTCTCTAAAAATAAAATCGTTTCTAATAAAAATAAATATATCTAGATTCTAGGGATGCGTCTTTAGTATTAAACGTATAAATCTAGGTTAAACTGGTATGTAATAAGCATCTATCTAGGTGATAGGGTTGAGAAAGTAGTATTAGGCACACGGTCCTTGGTTAAGTTAGTTTGTAAGTCCTGCGATCCAATTAGGTAATATATAGGTGATTGGGTTAGGTGTGTAAAATTAGACGTACTGTCCTAAGATAAATTGATTTGTATGTCATACACGCTTCGGTAGTCAGATGTTCTAGGGCAGGGCCGTGAAAACTTATTTACAAGAGGGCCAAGTTAAAAACAATAAAAATTTAGTGGACCAAAAACATTTATTTATGAATTTATCTTCAAAATTAATTAAAAAAAATTATAAACACGCATGATAGACAGATTTTAATAAGTCTAAATACATTGGGAATGTAAAATAATCAAAAATACCTTAGTGGCTTTGTACGTTTTTAAGTTCGTTAATAATATTTCTATGATGAGTTGTGAGATGAGTGAAAGTGTGAATGAGTTTTCAGCATCTTTTCATAATCTGGGTTGAGCTGTGAGGAGGTGATGCTCAATAAATAAGCCAGATGCTCATCGGTAAATCAGTTTCAAATATATATTTTCCTAAGTTTCATGATTGAATAATGATTGAATGATGTTTGTGTAGCCCAAACAGGTAGTAAGACGCAGTGCTAAGAGAATAGTAATTCCTGTATTTATACCATTCATGTATTAAATATATTAAATAATAATAGCACTAATATAACCAAGAAATGGAGGACTTCCACTAATGTGGGGGCATCATACAGCTAGCCATCTATTAATCAAGACGTCCTCGTGGTGGAAAAATCGAGGTTAGTCACAAACAAAAGGAAAATTAAACAAGGAAAACTAGGACAAGAAAAGAAAATACGGAACATATTTTTATTTCTACTCTCAGAAGCGAACATAATTAGAGATAAAAAAAAGAGTATGTCGACTCTTGAATGGGAAGAAGCATTTAATTCAACTGGAGTGGAATATTGGTATATAAGACATTGGGTTTACATACCGTAGCTTTTTTGGGGTGTATGGAAACGGTGCTGTAAAAATAAACTAAGTCACATAAAAGATAATATTGTAAAACTTATTTTAAACTTAAATAATTTTCCCTCCTGGCTCTGCATCTTAATGCCCATTCAGAATATTTACACACAGGCTACACTCTAATAGAGGCAGAAATTAGATAAGTAAGAATAAGGGGAATTTTACCTACGATTGCGTCGAGGGAGAGTGGTAAGTCTTTAAGGAAATATAACCTCTGAACATCCGGCCGGGATTTGATGAATATTTTCCCAGTCACAGGAATACTAGACCAGACGAATTTTTCGCCTTAGTCCACATGCCCACTATTGCGGGTAAATCTTATATAAAGCTTTAATTTTTGTCATCGTGACTCATTACACAGTTTAGTTACACGGATATTAATTTATCACGCTAATTTGCTAGGAACAAGGAAGATTGAATTCATAAAATTGTATTCACATTTGCGTGGAGGGAGAGAAGAAAACCATTTAGGAAAAAATCCTCCTAATTTCACCTGACTGAGATAAAAATTTCAATTTCCTCGTCATCGTCAGTGCAATCCATTACGAGAATTATACCTTAGACAATTCGAACACAGAAGAGGGTGAGATCTTATATTTAACTGTGAGGATTTGGCAAGCTCTACCCTTAAAAGTAAATACAACACCCCTCCGAATATAGCATGAGCACCTTTTTTTTTCTCCAAAATGTGGCATTATAGGGTATTCTGCATCGGTGGGCAAGCGGATTAAACTTCAGGCGAGTCTAGTCTGGTTTGTTGGTGAAGGAGTGGTCCGGGTTCAAATCCTGCCGTGACGTTTTATCTAATGTGATTTCCCCTTCTAGTTCCTTCTCAAATAAAGGTACATTTCATCTAAGTTCTACTCCCACTATCCCTATCTTAACAACGTGATTAAATGTGGGTAGGCTGGACGGATTACAATACAATCATATTGGAAAAAAAATTCTTTTAATTCCGTACAATCGCTAAATAAATACGATTGTTTCCACTCTGGTGAGGTCATCCAACCATTCAATCTGTTAGTATCTTTAATCAATTAAAATTGATGCGCCCTTAACGGCTTCCAACCAGTCAACTCTTTCTTACGAAATACGGCGATATTTGACAGTCAGTGCAAAAGGTGTACATGTAAACAAATATGTATTGTATTTTGTCGTCAGAGAGAAATTTAATATTATAGAGGAATAGAAATAAATAAAATAAAATGGTGCGCTACAATAGTACAAACTTTGTCATATATTATATTATAGCGTGGAACAATTAAAAAAAAAGTTTTTCCAAGAAAAACAAGCATATTGTCTTGTTAATCATAATAAACACACCTCAAATGTAAATTTCAAACGAAACTTTTTACATCATTTAAAATAAAATACAATATTCAAAAGTCGGTTACATGTAAACTAACCTCAAGCTATTTATATTTTAAAAAATATCTAAAAACAAATTCTTATTAATCATGAAAACTAATTAAAAGGTACTCATTTTCAACTGAATCGTAACGGTTATTTTCGAAATACTCTATTTTTTTCTTAAGTAAACTACGCTTAAATTAATTTATTTTTGAAAGTTAAACCTTTATTATTATTTATCATGTAAAATAGTTCCTAGATACCAATTTTGAACAAAAAATTTAGTTTAAAAAAAAATTCAAATGTTCAAAAATTAGTTTTCATTAAACAACTATAAAATGAATTATTTAAAAAAATATATATTATTTATATTTTAAAAACTTGCTAAGCACCCATGTCGCTCCAAATCGTTTGTGGTCGTTTTTAAATTATTTAAAATTAAAAAAAAATCTTCTATATACTAACCAACATATTTTTGTACCAAAAGTCAAGTAGTCCTTACACAGTTTTATTTGTATTGTCAAACATTTTATAGATATACATTCAAACAAAACCCTTGGAGCCATTTTCAAATTATTTCAAATTTTCTAAAACACACTCATAAGTAAACTACCGCTCAAATATTTATTCCCCAAAACCAAATACAACGTTATTTTGGAGGTCAAATACTTCCTTGTTATCCATTTCAAAAGAAATCGTTAGAGTTATTTAAGAAATATTTGTATTTAAAAAAAAAGTTTACCAGTAAACAACACTTAAATTAAGGGCTAGGGACAAAATAAATATAAACTCCAAAGTATCAAGATTGAACACAATCCATCAAACCGTTCCAGATATGTGGTCAGGGACAAACATACATACAGACATGGAGAGAGACAACATTTTAAAATCCACTGATTTTGATTCGAGGTCGTGTTGAGCTCAACTGCTGAGGACGGGGAGATCGAGGTTCGAATCTCGGTCGGGTGAACTGGGGGTGGTTTTTCCTAAATGGTTTTCCACCCTCCCTCCACGAAAATGTAGGTCCACTTCCTCTAATTCAACCTTCCCAATTCCTAAATCCACTAACGTAATTAGTACTTAAAAGCGTATAACCCAAACGGGTAGTAAGACGCGGTGCTAAATATTATTATTATTGGTTCGAGGTCACATAAAACGTAAAGATTCATCTTAATCTCAAGGTAGAAATTTTGGATGAAAAAGTAAAAAACACACTACATTTGCCCCTCAGCTGGATTACACTGCGTAAAGCGTTAGACTCACATTGTAATTGGTCTACTTTATCAAGGTGGTCAGTAATTACGGAGTTTGAGCCCTGGCTGAGTCACAAGAGGATGTTTTTACACTATTCATGCTATCTAAACTATTTTGAGCTTTTGTATAACATTGTTGAAAAATGAAAAATTATTGATCTAGTTTACCTCAAAGTAGGTTTGTTTACTTCTAATTCTCAGTGCCTCCACGCTCTCTACCACAGCAAGGACTTTTATTATTTAAGTTTGGTAAACACTTTTTAATTGATATTTTATTAGAGTTATAGTTCGATTGCTCATCAAGTCCGTAATCTCCCTCTAGATTCACATTAACGCTTCGATTCATCCGCAACATTGGTCACGTGGCCTAAAGTGTCAGAACTATAATTACTGAGCTTAACGTGACAGGGAGGTCAATATTCGAATCTTTGGAAGGTGCTTTCGGAAGGGGTTTTTCCACATGTGATTTATCACTTTCCCATCTCATTCTCCAAGATTATTCCTCAATACATTAGTATCCTCATTTTCCTCTTTCTTTCCAATAATTACATACTGTAAAACTTTACCTATAGAACTTAAAATAAATAGTACGAGACAAATTTACACAATTTCTTATAGTCTATTAAAGCTTGGAACAAAATGTTTAAAATTAAGCTATCAGTGAACCACTCATAAATATGATGTTCTCAGTAAAATACCAACATATTCTGTTACTCATGTTAAACACACTTCAGATAAAATATTTTAGCATAATTGTTATAGCTATTTTACTTGAAATTAAAATTAGGACAAAAAAACAAACAAAAACTTTTATTCATCATGTAAAACATTCAAATTGAGAACAAAATTACATAAAAAAGTACAATAAAAAAATAAGTCATCAGTAAATTATCTTTAACATTAGAGTCAGAAGAAAAATCATGATCTCTCCTCGCGGTATGACCATATAGCTTATAAACATCAATTTTGAACAAAATCCATCCAAACATTTAGACTGTAAACCCAGGTACCGGCAAAAATAATTGTAAAATCCTAATTTTTTGAATTAGTAAGCTAATAAACATTATAAATTTGAGGCGTAGAATTATTTAGTTTACGATAGTTTTTCTGTGGTAGGGACAAAAAATTGTTACTTTTGAACAAATTGTTTGAAATGTTATGATATATCTATAGCTTTGTATTTTTCTAAACGAAAGAGTGTCTGTTTTCGAAACAAACTTCATGCGAATAATTAGCTATTTCTTACCTTTCCTCTTAATTAGTTTTAAACACAGAGAGTGGGAGAATTAAATAGTATACGCAGTAAGAGAAACTCATTTTGTTGTCATCAATAATTGAAACACAAAAGTCCTCTGAAAAGGATGAGATTAATTTGATTTTACTTTCCTGCGGTTTTGAAAGAGAAGTGAGATTTTTTTTTTCACCCTCCGTAAAGTCAAAAGAGTCATTAAAGTCTATAAGTAACATTCTAGCTTATCTCAACTAGACAGGGAGTGGTATATATATTTTATTCAAGTTTGTACTCTTGGCTGGGTGGTAGGGTTGGTCGACTTCTAGTCTAGAGGACCCTGGGTGAATCCTAAGGCACTTGTAATATAATTTACTTATTTTGTATTAAAATAAATCTATATAACTATCATTACTTCACTCGTATTGAAAACAAGATCAAGTTGATCACGTGGCCTATGTGTCAAAATGGTGTGTTCTGATGTTCTATTGATGGGAAGGTCTGGGTTAAAATTCTTGCTGGTTGAATTGAGGGTATTATTCCAGAAACTGATGTTTACCCTATCCTAACGATTACCTTCCTATACCTTAATATTTGTTTAACTATAGTGGATATAGTTTTAAAACTTGATTAACACTTATCAAACTGTTATTTATGATTATTAACTTCTAGAATATTATTTTACCTACTAAATAAAAAAGCGGAGCAACCAAACACGTGATCATAGATTAGTCTTATCGCCTGTGACATATTTACATGATAAATGTTAGGCATAGTAGCTTCCTTTAATGGGACAGACTTCTGGTTCGTTGAAACCCATTGCTGACGTTCAGATATCCGACAATATTTAACTAGAGGCTTGTTTTTTTTATGATTTGGTTGACACCAAAATTAAGTTTAAATACCAACAATACATTCAGATCAATAAGAATGTCTAATTCTGCATTCGGTTTATAGTCGTGTTGAAGGGATTAGAAGTACTAATTTTATGTTAAATGTACTTTTATTTGTGTTGAGGTAAGTCATGAATTTAGGAATAACCACTTGACTGGGATTATAGCTCTGATCTCCCAGTCACCGCTTGTCCAGTATATACCGAGAGTAACGCCTTAAACCATTCAAACACAGATTCGGATAAAGTCTGAGATGAATGAATTAAAAAAAAACTTATGCCAAAATGTAGCATCCCATTTTTAGCGAAGTTTCACACAAATTGTTACATTTCTGCTATTAAGCATTCCTTAAACAAATGTTATTACTTGTTTGGTCACAACATGAAATTCAAAATTATTTTAGGATTCTATTAGGGTTTTAAAAGCATCAGAGTTGACATTCCCATGGTAAAATACTGCAGTATGAAGATGTTTATCTACAGTAAGGTGGTACCATTAACCACCATAGCTCTCACAAACACTATCATCAACTTAACGTGTATACATTTATAAGTACAAGCTTAGCATCTTTTCTTGAATGGAATGAAAAGGTGACGTAAAAATTATTCGTGCCTGGTCTTACCCTTTTACTTATCTTTCAAAGGTAAAACTGAAAGACAAAGTGACACCTTTAACCCTCTTTTCCGTCTTATAAACGCAATATAGTGATCAAACATCTTCAAAGACATACCAGAACTTCACAAACAAAATAAGAATACCTGACAACGCTGGAAAAAGGATGTAATTGCTTAGGAAATTAATTCAGACAAAAAAAATATCTCGCTGTTTAGACTTTCTCTCATTTTAAGGATTTTACACCCTTTTAAGTTCATTATTAGACTAAAATCATTTAGTAAAATGTCTTATTTTCGAATCTCTTTGGATTGAAAAGATTAAATAATTAATTTTAATTAAATTGGATTTTCCATTGAATGTTCAAGCTTCCTTAATTCTACAATATAATATACAATATATCAGCCGTTACCAGGCGCTTTCCCGGTAAGTTGGCCGTCTCCATTTTTAAAACTAATTAAAAATATATAGGTTAAGAATGATATATTGAGGTGATTATGCGAGTAGTGAAATACCTCTTTGGATTTGAGATGCATAATTTTTGGCATTTTATACTGAAATTTTGCTTTAGATCCAAGAATGGAATTTATTCTTAAATTTTAGGCTCAAACACCTATTTTTATTTGGGACTGAACTTTCTTTTTGGATTTGGCTATAAGCTTGACATTATATTTGGATTTGAAGTTACAATTTCTCTTTATATTTGAGGTTAAAGCTTCTCTTTTGATTTGAGGTTGAAGTTTTTCCCAATAGACAAAGAATTATAGAAAGCAAATGCATAACAAATTTGACAGTAGGCCTACACTCTAACGATGAACAAATTATTGTACATATTAACATTACAAGCCAGCGTTCACGTTGTCTAAGTGTTATACTGGCGATAAATGTAAAAGTAATTTACAAATTAGCACAAGCCATCAATCACCCTCAGGTTTTCCAATATGCCTTAATTAATTTCCATGTTTCCAGGTTTATTTAATTTTAGTGATTCAGTCTAAAATTTAAGGACACAAATAAGCCCATATTCATTTCTATTCAGAAGAATAATCTATTAATTAATCATAATATGGCATACCAGATTTTATATATAAGCTTGACAATATCAGAGCTTTAGAATAATGCAATCTTATGTCGATGACTCTTAAAATATTAAAAACCCAGTGTATGAGCCCAGTTATGGTTATGTGTCATAAAATTCATGGAATAATTTCTCCCATTCTGAGGTATAAGAAAATATATCACAAAAAAAATAATTTAATGTTGAATTGGTTATATGAATTAATGAAATTAATTTCTCATTGCTTATTCAAACGTTAAGATTTAAAAAACCATTAAAGCATTCAAAAAAATAATATAATGTCTTACAGTGAATATTCTAAATAAATAAAGAGGTAACATAGAACAGTTTGAATTGATTAAGTGCACCGATTCATGACATTTGTAACCTCCATAGGATTCAAATGTTTTTGTAAGCCTCTTTTAAAGTGGGATACAAGTCCTAATTGTGTGCTTGTCTAGTTTTAGCTAATTTCATTTGTACAGTCTATTCCAAAAAGAAATCTAGAGCTTTTGGTTATGGAAGGTAAAAATATGTAGGGAATTACAAGTTTGTTGGAACAATTAGACACCACACTAAGATAGTAATGCTAGTATTAATATCAATTTAGTAAACACCTAGGAACTTGGGCTAGTTGTGTAGTATTAGACGACTCTCCTAGGTTAAGTTAGTTTGTAAGTCCTACTATCTAACAAATAGCTATCCAGAAACTAAGGCTGGGTGTGTCTTATTAGACGGTACTTTCCTAGGCAGGTTAATTTGTAGGTTCTACTATATGATTGGTAATTAATATCTAGGTGCTAGGGCTAGTTTATAATATTAAAGGTAATGCCCAAGATTAAGTTAGTTTGTAAGTCGTGAGAATGTAATAAAAGTTTTTAGGAATTGTCATAAATTTCTTAGCCATTGTGCTTCATCCAAACAGGCTGTACGTGAAAAAAAAAAGGGCTGGTTTCAGTTAATAAGTATATGCCATTCATTTACCCGTCAGTCGAATGAATTGAAACTACCCGACGAAAAAATATAAACAAAGGAAAACCTAAAAAAAAATCTTTATATGAGCACAAATTTATGATTAGCTTCAAGCGGCGTTCCAATGTTTTCACTCGCGCAAGTTGATCATGCATAATTGTAGATGATAGTTAGATTGGTTGTATTTTTTTTTAACCGAGTACCGTAAAAGTGCTCGTATAAATACTGAACCATGATAGGATTGGATTTGTTTCCCGGTACGAGGGTGAAAGATAGGACCCAGCATGAGCGTATCTGGGACTGTGCACCTAAAGGTGCATAGGTGAGGGAGGATCAGTAGATGTGGTGTGTCTCTTGAAGAGGTCTAATTAGAGACCGTTTTTGGGGGCTTATTTTGGGGGAAGGGCGGGGTAAGTAGTTTTCCCTTTACGACGCATGGGGGAACACAAGGGAGGTTGAGTTTTGTCACTACGGCTGTGAAAAAATCGTCGACGTGCAAACCTTTTATGCAATTTCATCATCATGCCGTCAAGAGCGAGATGTTTGTTTCTTATGGAAGAGGATGTTTGGGGGTGGAGGAGAAAGGAGGGGGATGAAAGTGAAATAAAACGTGCTAACGCTTTTTTTATGTCATGATTGAAGTTAGTAGAGTAAAAACAAAAAATATACCGTAATTTTTTCTTAAACAGAGAAAGAATTGCTATCTTGAAAATGGCATATTCTAAGATTATGATGAGTCTCTGCGTTTTAAATAGTTCCAAACCTAAAAACTTGGTTTCCCAAGTCTATCGGTTTGTACCTGAGGCTTTGGTCAAAATGACTTGATTGATTTAGTTCAAACTTGTTATTAAGATGTTGGATAGTCATACCTTGAATATAAATCATTATATTAAGTTTGGTTCTAAAACTAATGGTAGCTTTTTGATAACTGATTTTCCAAAATTTGTTATTGTTAGAAAATATGTTAAATGATTTTATTCAAAGGTTTTATATATATATATATATGGGGAGGCTTTACATGATAAATAACACCGTGTTCTTTTCTTTTTTCAGAGGAAAGAAAATTTCATTCGGTTTATTGATAAGCTACTGTTTAAAGTATTGCTCTAAGCTATAATAGACTATATAAGAAAGTATTTACATTTGTGTCTTGACAATAAAATTACAAGGAAATGTAAATTACCCGCGTTTTCGTGATGTAAAAGTGGTAAATTATTTATAAAAAAGGGTGACCTGGTGGTCTAGGGGTAAGGTGTCAGATTTCTGTGCTGGCGGCCGGGGTTCAATCCTCGGTCCCGGCACAGATTTATCTGATTACCAAACCCTTCCTTCACCTCTGACAAGACATCTTGTGAATGTGGGGAATGCCAGGCCGCCACCGTGGTTCGGATTCCACGTTAAACTGTAGGTCCTCCATTTCATCTCACAATCACCCTACCATTACACATTAGCGTAAGTGCGTATAACCCGAACGGGTAGTAAGACGTGGTGCTAATAATAATAATAATAATAATTTATAAAAAAAGCACCCTCAGTACAATTGACCGGAATTCGCAACACGGGTATTTATCGGTTAATTTTATGCCACTGAATAACTTCGTTGGACAAAATAAAGTCTATTGGGAAAGATATAAGGTGAGAGTGAGTAAAAGGGAGGAATAGGAATATGTACGCTTGATATGAGAAAACTCACATATACTGTGTGTGTGTATGTATATATATATATATATATAAATAATATATAATATAATATAAATATATATAAATTTGTAATATCTCGAGTGCATTCATTATATTTAATAGATGTTGAATTAACGGAAAAATTCTGGAGTGGAAATTTTAGTCACCCATATCTAGTTGATACTATATATATATATATATATATTCTATATATACTATATATACTATATATATACTATGTATACTATATATACTATAGTATATATATATACTATATATACTATATATATATATATAGTATCAACTAGATATGGGTGATTAAAATTTCCACTCCAGAATTTTTCCGTTAATTCAACATCTATTAAATATAATGAATGCACTCGAGATATTACAAATTTCAACGTTACCCCTTCGTTTAATTTTTACAACGGATGATTTTACCCCTGTCTTATTACCCGTTCGGGTTAAACGCCCCCAAGTATATTAACACCAGAAACATTATCTAATGAGTTACAATAAAGCAATAACAGCTATTCCAATTCTCTTCTCAAACTCACGTATCAACTACAGCGCGTGATGGTTAAATGTGTTACTAGAGTTGGATCTGCTATATTCAAGATATGTTAATACTTCTACACTATAATCAAAGCCTTTACGAATGCATCTCATGCCAAAGAACTAAACTCAGTGCTTCCGAAGAAGTGTTGGGTACAATTTTCAACGAGAGAGAGGCAGATGGTTCATCCTAGTTCCCCTCCCAACCCCCTAGTCCTATCAAAAGGGGCTGTCTAGGGGAACATGGGCTCTTGCAAGAGGGTAAAATATATGCTCTGATTTGGTAAGTTCTAGACTCGACTGTGTCAAAGTTATAGGAAAATTGAGCTTTACTTTATACCGGCTGCAGTGAAACATTTAGTTTCTCATTCTCTCTCCATACGAGTGTATATGCAGTTTACTAAAACTCTGGCTGTTATTATTCAATCAGTGGGTACGTGAGCTAAACTTAAGGATCGTCTTGACTGATTTTCTGGACGACCGGGAGTTTGGGGCTCGAATCTCAACCGGGTGTACCAAGTCTCTTACTAATATGGATTTTGACTCTCTCTCCATGCCAATGCTGTTACACTTATTCAGATAGCCTGGAGAGTAGTAAAGTATGATGGCCTAAATTTGAACCCTGGCTTTCTCATAATCAACAATCCAGATTATTGCGATTAAAGGGTTGTTCAAAAGATATATCTGATCAGATCAACCAGATTACAATGAATGGATTCAACGATTTGGAAATGTCCATTTTTTCTAGTCCCTGACTATACCTGATTCTGTGTCGCATGGGAGCCGGGTCCATCTAGTATTTCTAAGGTCCCCTAGAAGGATAGCATAATTCAACCATCCTCCTTGTTGTAAAAAGTATTGACAAAATTGTTGCATTTCATTTCAGCCATTAATTTTCTCTTAACGATTCCCTCTGTCCTCATGGACGTCTGACAATAGGTCTAGAGGGAACGGGTTCAATACTAAAGGGGATCAAAAGTATCATCATGTTTATGTATTATTCGTCCTGTTACACACACTGCGATTCTGATGTTAGTGTTGTATATTAAGGGTTGATGTCCTAAATTGTTTGTTTGTATGTTTATATGCCTCTGAATAAATATGTTCATCAGATAACCCACATTTTATAACTTATGCTACTAGTGTTTAATGCTAGATGTTTACTTCCTAGGTCAAGATACTTTGTAAGTTCATATCCCTGTGCATGTGTTCGTAATGTTACCGAGGTGTTACAATTCATGACACTATTGTTTTAAATTAATTGTTGCTGTCTTAGGTTGAGTTAGTTGGTAAGTCAATATCCATGAATATTGGTTTTTCCTTTTACCCAAATATTAACATCATTCTAAAATCTGAAAGTGTTGATGGTTTGAAAATTTAAATCTTGGTCTTAGGAATTCTACTTACATTTTCATTGATGAATAAAGTTTGAAAAATCTCTCATATACTGTTGATAATTTATAAATTAATGGAATCAACTTTGAAGTAGGATAGTTCTGATGTTAGTTTTAATGTGGATGAACCATTTTCCTCCTAATTACCACCCCCTCACATATGAAGATAATGACACAAACTTTCAACCTCCTGTCTTCAAAGAAGAATGCTAATGGACTCCTTTCTAAGCCATTTCGGAGTATCCTTCCGCCCCACGCGTAAGTTTGCACGTCATAGAATGCGAACGTGTGGAATTAGAACACAAATTAAAGGTTCACTTTTATTTGCTTAGGCCTCACACTAGACATCTACTTCTGTACTGAAAATGACCCCACCCACCTATACATCACATTACTATTATTAATTTTTAATGACGCAAATTTGTCTTTCCTACGCGTCTTACCACCTGTCCGGCCAATTTATAATCAAGCTAATAGGGTTGGGATTAGGAATATATGGTTAAGAATAGATCTATATGCAACTGTCTTGAATTAAGTGTGAGGAACCCATTTCGGTGGCCGCACTGTCTAAGGTGCTACTCTCGCAGTAAACTGCAAATTACGGGGATATAGAATTTTGAACATTGGTTGGGTGTAGTCTACCGATGGTGGTTTATACCAATGGGGTTTTCCATTCTCTCTCCACGCAAATTTGTGTACATTTCCTATAAATGTAACCTTCCTTATCCCTATAACCATTGGCGTAATTAGTTCACGAGCGTATAGCCTGAATGGGAGTTAAAACGCGGTGCTAAAAAGAGTCTATGGGGAAACTAATTAAGGAAAACCAGACTCCAAACATCCAGCTAGGATTGGAACCCCGACCTCCCCATTATTGGCAGACTAAATTAGATGAGTCTTACATTTAGACCCCGTGATCACTAATGTCACGAACAACTTACTTTTCGATCAAACCGCTTGGAAGCACTGTTATTTTAGGGTAGGTTGTTTTAGAGGAGGTTCACTCTAACCATCTTGAAAATAGAGGAGAAAATCACAGGAAAATATTACTCCAATCAACTGCAACGGAGGTGACGTGAACTAAATGTCAAGCTTTATCTAGTTTGGTTTGCAGGTGATGAAGAGATTGGTGTTGAGATTTCAGAGCGATGGTTCTTAATTAATTTTACCTTACTCATCCTTACAATATAGATGTAGTTAAATATGTAATCCCAGATTGGCTAGGAGTCATGGAAAAAATAAAAAATCACATCCCCTATGAGTGAGTCCTGACCATCCCTCCCCCCTTCTAAGTGGAAATCCAGCCTCTCACTAGACAGACGCCTCAGACCTCGTGGACCACCGTTGCGGGTTTTTGAGAATTGGTAAAGGTAGATAGAGGAGAGTGAATAACTCGCCGTTTGGCTGTTGGCCATTCCGAACCAACCAGGAACATTGAGTCTCCTGGCATGTAAAGGAATACGGGACTAATTTTATGCGCGAGTACTGGCTCACAGTCGTGACTTGATCTCTTTTATCGTTAATATTTACTATACCTTGAGGTGAAACCAGTAAATTGTGTCTGTGAGCAACTTACATTTGTTTGATAGTGATGGTGTAATGAGATGGATGATAGCGATGGGTCTCGGGTCTAGGAAGGATTTAGAGAGGGGATTTGAAAAGGCAAGTTTAAGATATGATGGTGCTTTGTGGTCTGGAGGAGTGAATAACTAATCATCAGAACTCACATAAATAAAGGCCAGAAGGTCCCCCCTCCCCTACACCTCAACTCTAGTTCCACCTTAAATCTCCCTTCCCTCTTTCTTTGATCCTCCCTCGTGGCCTGCACTGTCCGTCTAAGTTAAGGCCAGTCAGTCAGTAAGGTTGGGACTTGCAGGAGTTTTCCTAGAAGATGGGCGTGGTGCCGTAATTAGGGTAATGAGGGAGTGATTAGCGAAGGGAGATATGTGCACAACATTTTTTCTCTCTATCTCTATCTATGTGTGTGTGTATGAGACCCACGTGTATGTTTAGGGGCCACAAGGCCCCCATAGGACCTCCGTCAGAAAGACGGGCCCTGTCAGGCAAGAAAGCCTTAATGTACAGTTTTCCCAGTCTTGCTATCTCAAGTTAAATAGGCGATAGTTTAACAAGATAGGTGAACATACGAACTAAATGTCGGGTTCATCTAGTATTGTTTGCCAGTGATAGGAAGTTTGGGATTCAAATCTCACCTGGATGCAGCTTACCAAGCACCAGGGCAGTCGCCTAGGGCGCAAAGATTCTCGGAGCTCATTCCAATAAAATATATTTTTTCAGTGTGTAGAAAAATAATAATTTAAATTAAATAAGTGAATAATTATTTGAATATTTGAACTAATCCTCAGAAATTATATATTTAAAAAATCACTTTATGATTTTATGACATTCGGAGTCGCTTTATCGGCGAATAATTTTGATATTTAATTAAAAGCTTCCAACAGTATTGAGTGAAAAGGAAGGGAAGCTGGGGTAATATTTTTGCACAAATTGATTTGACCACATATTTTATATAGTTATCACTCTTTTTTAATGTATCTTTTCTTCTATTATTTTAGTACTCTATTTTTATTATTATAAATATGTTGCGTCACATAGAGTGAGCAATTTATTTTTTATTATACAGAATTAAACTGCAGATCCAACTTTAAGTTTCGTCTAGGATGCATGGAACCAATGCGGGCACTGCTGGAGTATTTATTTCCATAAACGGTCTCCTCGCTCTCTCTATTCACAAATGGGGCTACATTTCCTCATCCCTACCCTATAAGTGTAAATACGCAGTGCCTGAGCAGGCAGTAAGACGCAAAGCACGTGGAAATAAAATAGGTTCTAAGAATGAAGCGAAGTGGAGATACGGTCATTGATGTTAGTATTGGTTCCTCCGCCCACCCGCTAGAGACCACTGATGAACTTGCGTGTTGTTAGATATAAGATTAGGACATCAAGATCTGCTTTGCCACACTACTTTTTTGTTTGTTTTATCTTTCTTTTTCTTTTTTTTTGTTGTTGTTCCAGTTCTATAGGAAAAGGTTTGTAATGGTCCCCGCTAATCCTGGGCTATCAGATGTGACGTAACGTCAAGAATTGTGACGTAATTAGTATATCAGCTGCCTAGCGCAGCGCTGAGACGCGTAGGAGACGTACAGAAACCATCCCATTATTTAAGAAGTGGTAAATTATAAAAAGGTTCACGCTAAAATGGAGTTGAAATGTATCAACCCATTCATATAGGATTAACATAATTTATGTTTTAAGTTTAATAATTTAAAAAATATAAAAAGGTGATAGTAGCTTGTTTTTAACCCCATTTCATTTCAAATGTCTCAGTTCTAAGAACAAAGTAAATAATTGTTATAGACACAAATCTAACCTTCCTAAATCGAATAGATAACTATTTTTAATGGGGTAAAACATGACATTCTTAGATAATTGATAATTGAGGATAGTTTTAGTGGTAATAAGGTTTCATAACTGCCATTCCCATAAGAGATACAGCAATGTGAATATATTTCCCTTAAAGTAGGTCCCTGAAGGTCACTGTCGAGTAATTATTTATTTCAATTTTGAGAATTACATAGAGTTCCATTTGTTAATACTAAATAAAATCAAAGTGATAGTACCAGCAGTTTAAAGCATTATGGGCTCAAATTTCACTTTAACGCTGCTCATGGGGGAGGTAAGGATTTGGATCCAACTAGGGATTTGAAAAAAGTATCAATACTTTACTAATGTCGATATTTTACTTTCGATACTAGTATTTTTAATCGATACTATTTTTGACAATATTTTTACTAATATTAGTACTCACACTCTAGTATCAGATCGGTATCGAATGAAACAACTTTTTTGGGGCTCAAGATAGATTGAAAAAAATATATTACTAATTGTATTTAGCTATTAAATAACTTTCCATCAGCTACATTATCATAGACCTTTTTAAAGCTAGTATGGTAAAACCTTTTATAACACCCATTATACAATACTATCTATAATACCTTTCAACACACAACATAGACGTGATCGACCTAAATATACTATAACTTGGTTAAATCATTATAATTTTCAGTATTTAAATACATGTGAAAATACAATTACAAAGTTAAAATCATTACTTGATAAACAAATATTTTTACATATTTAAATCTCGATACCGATACTTACTGTTATCGATATATTTTTTCTATACTAGTACGGTATCGATATTTTTCTTCTGATACTTTAAATCAGAGCCGTATCAATACTTTAGTTTCGATACCACATCCCTAGTTCCAGCCTGGGTGCATCGTTTTGGTTTTCTACCCCTTTCTCCGCGTTAATGTAACTGCAATCCAAGCCCTATTTTTCTCCTCGTCACACAATTTTAGATTAAGTAATTAATACCTCTTTTGTTAAAAGTAAAGGTGAGGATAGTAATAATAATAATAATGATACGTGTAATGCAAAATTTGACCTTATGTATTACAAATTATAATTTAGTTCAATAGGTGTACTTTAATTAATCTGCCTAGGCAGTTTTTCTCTCTCATAAAATTTATTTTTTAAATAATGTTTTTCAAAGAATTAAGTCATGGCAAATAAATAAAACCCAAGACTGAGAGAAAATTTGACTTTAAGGGTTGGTATAAGCTGATGGCATCTTTGAGGTATAAGATATTTCCATGGTTGCAACAACTGAAATAATCCCCGTGGGCATACATTTTTCTACAAAGAGTCGAACGTTTAAAATTGTTCTCTCGCCCTTCCTTTCTATCTTCTTCTCTTTATATCCCCCTTCCACTATCTAAAAAAAAAAAGCTCCACAATGCGAAACTTTCCTCCTTAGCTTAGGGCAGTTAAAATTAAACATTTTAAAACTGGAGTTTGCAAGCAATGCCAGAAAAAATAAAACCTCTCAATAATTATTTCAATATTGTGATAGAGCTTTTAAAAATATCCATTGAGGCTAATAAGTGTGATTTAAAATTCGCATAGAACAAGCTTGGATTATGAATCCAGATTAAAACAACATTTCTATTAAACCTAGGATTGTCTGTGTGGTACTATACAAACAATAAATATATACTTGTTATGGCTGGGTGTGTAGTAGTATTATATTATGTACTACCTTAGGTTAAGCTAGTTCTAAGTCATGTGCTGATGCGGTTTTATTTATTGGAAATTACACGTGAAGTACCTTAAAGCATTTCAATGGATACATAAAAATACCCTATGGTGTTCCGATTATATTTAAATTTTTATGTCAAAATTTAGCGCACAAAATACTATATTCTCATTTAGTAAGTACTATTAAGCAAAATGTTTATATACCTTAATTGAAAAATAAATTTCATATACAATAATTTTTTTTTCAAAGCTCATAAACCATTTGAGTGGTGCTTTAGAAAATTACCTTCACAGCAATATACCCAACAACTTAAGACTTCCCGTTTTCTATAAATACCTGTAGAGATCTACATGTTTATTAAATAGTCCCATCTTCTTACACCATCCCACCCACCCCAAAACAACTCGTAAAAAAACGACGATTATAGTCAATTAAGGCGACTTCCACACAAGAGATTAAAAGGTTACATTTCTACAGGAGAAGTGTTTTTCACCCCCTTCTCCGAACCAATCCCTTCCTCGTCCCCTTAAACAAAATAAAAAGGCAGGTCAAACTTTTTCACGTGTGTTATTCAGATAATACGAGAACTTCTGGGATCAAATTTAGGCAAGGGGGAGATTTGGGGTTTCGGAGGGGCAAAAATTGAGGTAAGGAAGTTGAAACAGAAAAGATAGAGAGATAAAAAGAATTACGTCAAGGGACATAAAAATGAGAGTATATATATCTACGTACATGTAAACCATATATATATATATGTGTATATCTGCATTTATATGTATATAAAGAAGCCATGTTCACTAATTAGAACCAAGACCGTAATTAAGTAATTTTTAATTAAGTGACTCCTGACTACCATACACAAAGATAGAGAGAGAGAGAGAGAAAGTTTTTTTGCGCGAAATTTAAAAAAAGAGGGTTGGTGAGGGGTGTAAAGAGATCAATTCATATGCACATGCGCTGTTGAAAGCAACTTTATCCCCACTCCCTCATTTAACCCCTAACCCCTCAACCCATTTCCTTACGATGTAACGCCATTAGGCTCATCTTATGGCTTCTCTGTCTCACAAACACGGAAATACGTCACGGTCTCTTTGTCTTACTTTCAGCAGAAACTTACAAACTCAAACTATTAATACACACGTGATTGTAGCTTATTAAATTTATTTAAAATCAATTTTGAGATATATTTCAGACGTGCACCCACCCTTTAACCATCCTCTAAAAGGAGTCATCCCTCGCAACGTTGATACAAGGGATGCGGGGTTCAAGCTGGATATTTTTAGCCCAAATTTCGTGTTAATTTCCAACATTTTCTTTCCAGTGCAAAGTTGGTGCAGTTTCCAAAGTACCCTCATTCTGTTTCTTTGCTTAGATTAAATTCCCATACAGTTATAACTCTCCCTATTCATCCTCATCTACCTGTTACCATAGAATATAGTTTTAATTCGCTGATGGTAGAGTACAGACTGTTAATGCTCATACTTTTGTTACCTTAGTTTGGAGAGCTTTGCTGATAGCTCCTACTGGTTCTAACACTTACACCACCAAAATGAAACGAGTTGATGGTCAGATTGCCATGAGGTTAGATTAAGGGTTGAAAGGGGATGTATAAATTAGGTATAACCAGATGCCTTTCTTTTCCATGTCCTACATTTCAACCCTCTCTCCGGTGTTCAGGAGGAATTTTCAAAAATTACAAAGTGTACATTTGTAAATGTTTGTGGTTATTTGCTCTCAAAGTGATCTCACATTTAGAAATTCCGCCATAAATTGGAATTTCAGTTATCACAAGCAATGATAGTTCGTTTTCGTCGGCAAACTTGCCATGTGGTTATCACAAGACAAAGGGTGTGATTTATATTGGCTGTACGTGTATATCGTCATCAACCAAACACACTGAGCGTCCTAATTAACACGTTCATTTGAAAAATATAGTTGAATTTGAAATAAAAGGTGTAATATGGATATAAATAAAACACATGGCATGAATTTATAAGTACATTAAATGTACCTAAGGATTTTTGAACTTTTATTTTATAGCGTCCTGCCTTTTTCTTGAATGCCCTAAATTTTGGGAGTCCTTGTTCTCCTTAGCGCCTAAGGCTTCTGGTCACCCCATATTTACAACCCCTAGAAATATCCAAGTCTTCAAAAAAGAGGGGTGAGGAAGGATAAAGGCTGAGGTCTCACGTATTATAGCAGTCACCTTCTCAAGACGCCACTCCCCCTCCCCCTTGTGCCCAAAATATTCCTGCAATGCGCCGTGGTACTGTGTTGAGACGTCGCGTAATTACCCCTCAAGGAGCAAGAATATTGGTGGTGTGCACGCCTAGAGGTTATACTGTCCGCCCGCACGCTACTAACATGTCTATAACCCTCGTCGGGATTCGCTAAGAAACTGCACGTGCTCTGAAACTTATGTACAGTACTATTCACCCAAACTGTCTTCGTGTTACCACCCTCCCAATAAATATTGATGTTACTAACGATTTGTACTATCTTCGTCTTACTACGCATCCGGGCTATCTTCATGTTGATAGATATCTTGTTTATCTGTGTCTTAATACCTGTCCGGACTATCCGCTCATTTACACTAAAAGGGTAGGGAGAAGGAAATAAGAATTTATAGGTAGTGTAGCCACGTTTGCAAGAAGAAAGAGTGGGAAGCAATGTATGAAAAAACACCCATCCGAGCTTTGTACTCCGACTTTTGGTTGACAAGCAAATCAGACAAGACGAGACTGAAACCAATGTCAGCGTTTTCACCAGTTTGGCTCTTATTATTTTAATATGTTTGTATGGCCTAACGCATCACTCTTGTGTTAGATTGGATTGCCAGTAACGGGGAGGTTGACGTTTGAATCCCAGTCGGGATTACTGACGGTGTTTTTTAATCAATTGTTTCACTTACACTCTACCCCTCTACGCAAATGAGGATAGCATTGATTCTAAAACTATACTCTCATCATCCTTATTCCACTAACATAATTAGTTTATGCGTGCAGCCTAAACGGGTTCTGAGATACGTGGTGGTGGGAGGAATGTTTATACTTGTTTGTATACTTTATTTACGATTGATAGGAATGTTAATGCTATATTTATTGTTGGTTTTAATTTCTAATAAGGCATTTAACAGCTTATATGTTCTTAATATGATATTACAAACATATCAACTTGACTTTAGGACGTTAACTTATCGATTAACGAAAGGGAGCAAACTCTAATCACCAATAGGGTTATTATAGAGAGGTCGAGCGAGGATGGACAAAGTTTGAACTCAGGCCAGATGGTTTTTAAGTTTGTGATTTTCCCCATAGTTTTTCCACAGTTAGTTAATTCTGAATCACTTGTATATTCAATATTTTTTTCCTCTGCATGAAGACGATCATTTAGATGCAGCAGGGATTAGAACCTTTATCTCTCAGAGCATAAACGATATCGAACCAGCCAAGGCCAATTTTCTAGTAGTATAGTGACGCTCACTCTCTTAATGGGACGTGTTGCATGTTAGAAAGGATATTGCGTCCCTTTCTCTGACATGCGATTACTCTTTTTACGAGACGCCCCTACGACACCTCCTCCCCCAAACCACTCAGCTATAGCGTCCAAACTTCGCCACTCGCCACAGTCAGTCATTATAAGGAAAATGGGGGCGGGGGTTGAAGGGAGGCCTATACACACCCTCTCCCTCCATCTTCCCCTTGCTTTCCTTTAAGTAACTGCGTGTCCACTTCTTTATATTAGAAATGTGACTAACCATTAGGTTAAGTTAAGGGGTGTGGGATGAAAAGAGGCAGGTGAAGGGGTAACGATGTAAAGGGGGGGGGGGGCTATCAACACAGTAGATCTCTCTACGGAAAAGGCCACTTTTGTGGATTAGATGTCTCACGTTCAATTTTTTATATTTTTTTGCATTTCTTGTCTTTGACTTGTAGATGGTTCCCCGAGTCCATTTACGAATGAAATGTTGCCTACTTTACAGTACAAAAGATGGCTGTTATCGACGGATATGTTCCACACCTTACCCCATTAATTTTTGTCGGAAAACTTGACCAGTTTGATATTAGAAAAAATAATCTCGTAGTGAGAGGGTGGCTAAAAGTAGTTGAACACAAGTCTAGAAGGACCCTGGTTCGATTCCAGCTCGTGCCGACGAATATATTTACTATTTGTATGCTGGTTTATTACATCCGATTAGTACAGCGTATCTTGGTGCTATAGCTTCGTGTGTAGTATTGGATGTAGTCCTTATTTGTTCTAGAAAAAGTTAGCTTGTAAATTGTATGTATTGAGAAAAGTAGATATAAAATATTTATGTAAATAATGTAGTTTCTGCCTTTAGGATAACAGCTACTAAGCCTTTAATTGTAAACATAAAAAGGGTGCGTCACAAAATAAATTGTAGTTCTATGTTGTTAGAATACAAATTTCAAATATTAGTCTTAGTACAAAATATCCATCGATAGATTTTGTTTTTCTAATACATATACGTGGGCTTATCAAAGAGAGTCCTTGAAGTTGTATACAAATGGAAGTGCAGCTAACGCATAGCCTATGGGCCTATGTTATATAATAAAAAAGGAAAGTAAGAATAAAGCTTCACTCTACGTCACTGTGAAATTATACAGCCTCTATTTGAACAGTTAGTTTCATTCCCCTCTCCCCTACTGACAATGTGTGCGTGTAAGCATGTTTAAAAACTGGGTATAAAGGCCTGCTGGGGATTCGAACTAAATACACATAAACACACACGACGACCCCACGATGCTTTGTGAGTTTTTTTTTGTATGCAGTCAGTGGTTGTAAGGGGTAGTGAAAGGGGTGGTTTAGATGGAATGGGTTAGAAATGGTAACAAGGGAAAATGGAAATGTTCACTGCGTTAGAAGGGAGGGGAGGTAAGGGTTGTTCATCATAACGTAGAGAGAGAGAGAGAGAAAAATAAAATTAAATAAAAACTAGAACTATGCCAATTTCTCGAATATAAACAAAGCTTTGTCTAAATGTCGATGATTTATTTTGGATTTTTAAAAAGACCTAAAAGTGTGATTGAATCACAAGCTGTGTATAAGTAATTTAAAAAATAAGGCAATATTGTATCGGTGGTCACGTGGTAAAGGGTGTCAAGTCTCACATTAGACTATTAGCGGTGACATGGGTCGACATTTAAATCTTGTTTGGATGTAGATCAACCTATTAAAAGTGTTTATTCCTTAACTGTTTTCCACAACCCTTCAACGCAAATGCGGATAATTTATCTCTAAACTCTACCTTCTTCACCCTTGCCCCAATATTGTTACTAAATACAGATACCTTGAAAGGGTGGTAAGATTAAGTGGGAACATTTTATTTGGGAAATCCTAATTAAAAATACGAATGAAAAAATTCCCCTCCCAATAACCCTTATTGTAAACAAATATAAAGTTTAAAATCTCAACACATGTATATAAAAGTTAAAAAATCATTACAATATCATTAATAAAAATCAGGTGCTCTAAATGTAGGAATTTTTTTATTAATCCATATATTTGATTTTGAATTAATACTCCAGCAATCGAATCAAAAGTTTAAGTCAACTGATTTATTAATCAGTGTGCCAAAGGGGTAGATGAAAAGAACAACCTTGAAATTGTATCAATTATGGATTTTTAAGGATTTTTTTTAAGGTAAAAAGTCGGAATGCATTTAATTCAGAATCTTGTTCCAAACGATTATATAAGCGTTTATGAATCCTGAGAGTTAGCAACATGTAATAATTGTATAAATTCTGGATTTTTAAAGTTGAAAAATACCAACTTTGGCCGTGATATTAGTCCACCACATATCTGCAAAAGGTTATATTAAGTAGGGCAAGGTTAAATCCAACGTTTTTGGATAAAATATAGTGGTACTTTTCAGGAGTTGGTTGGTGGAACTCCAGTTGTACTAGCTACGATTTTTACTAAATGTTGGTTTTTTTTAGAGGTGTCGACACTGTTTCAGTTCTGGGTTGGTACATTTGAGAATGTGTTAATGCTGAATTATTCGCTTAGAACGAAAACTTTTACTGTACAAATTTCGGTTCTTCTACGGTAACCAATATAAAATAAAAATCCGGAGTTGCTGCAATTTTGAGTTGCTACCTTTAAGTGGTCTTGTGTCAAGGTACAATTATGTAGAGGTCAAGCACTGCAATATACATGTTTGAGGTACGACCATGTTAAGGTCAAGCACCGAACTGAACCTGACCAAAGTAGAACCATGTAGAATTCAAACACAGGACTGAACTTGTTCAAGGTACAACCATTTTGATGTCAAGCACCAAACTGACCTGTTAAAGGTACAATCATATGGAGGTCAAGCACCGAACGCAACCTGTTCAAGGTACAATCATGTAGAATGCAAGCACCATACTGAAACTGTTCATGATACAGATATGTGGAGGTTAAGCAGTCCAATGAACCTGTTCAAGGTACAACTATGTGGAGGTTAATCACCACACCAAACCTCTTCAAGGTACAACCATGTGAAGGTCAAGTACCACACCAAGCCTGTTTAAGATACAACCTTTTGAAGGTCAAACACCACACCATAGCTGTTCAAGGTACAACTATGTGAAGGTCAAGTACAACACCAAGCCTGTTTAAGGTACAACCTTGTGAAGGTCAAGCACCACACCATACCTGTTCATGGTACAACTATGTGGAGGTTAATCACCACACCAAACCTCTTCAAGGTACAACTATGTGAAGGTCAAGCACAACACCAAGCCTGTTTAAGGTACAACCTTGTGAAGGTCAAGCACCACACCATACCTGTTCAAGGTACAACTATGTGAAGGTCAAGCACCACACCATACCTGTTCAAGGTACAACTATGTGAAGGTCAAGCACCACACCATACCTATTTAAGATACAACCTTGTGAAGGTCAAGGATTGCACTAAACCTGTCAAGTTAAAACAATGTAGTGGCTAAGCACCAAAATGAGCAGTTTCAAGGTACATCTATTTGTAAATAGAGCCGGGCACCGTACCTGAAGTTGGAGAACCACTTGACAAGCTGCGCCGTGTTGTTCTTGTTGAACTTGATGTCGGGGAAGTACATCTTGAGCACTGCGGAGCTGGGGTATCGCACCCAGAAGAACATCAATTTGGCCTTCCTCAGGTGCATCGGAGTGAGGGTTGAGGAGTGGTGAACAGTTAAGAAAGCTATTGACATTATTTATAATGGGCATATCTACAAATTGGGATGATTTGGTTACGTAGCTTATGTATATTTGATATACTTACACACATAAGTTATTATTATTATTATTATTATTATTATTATTATTATTAGCACCGCGTCTTACTACCCATTCGGGCTATACGCTTAAGTATTAATTACTCTAATGGGTTATAAATTTGGAAAGTTGAATATAGAGGAATTTAACCCGCATTTGTGTGGAGGGAGAGTGAAAAATCATTTAGGAAAAACCACTTCAGTTCACACGAGCGAGATTCGAACTTTGATCTCCCCGTCCTCGGCGGTCTAACTCGACATGAAACTTGTGCGTTAGCTAGCTATGCCACCTAAGTGGGTAAGAATGGATTAACTCCACAATCATCAGCTGCCTTTACAAGCCTAGCTTAGCTAAACATTATTGTCTCAACTATCTCTACAAGACTTTAAAAAGCATACCTTAATAAGCCACTTCTACGAGACTGGTTGAAATCTGTAGTTACTAGTTACGTCTACAATACTAGTCGAAACCTATATTCATTGATTATTTCTAAAATACTGGCTGAAATATACATTTATCAGCTTCACCTACCAGTATGGTTGAATTTTATATTCATTAGCTTCCTATACAATACTTGTTAAACTTTATATTTATTAATAACCAATATTGATATAAACCTAACTTAGCACGGAACAAGAACAACACTAAAACAAACAAAACTAGCATAAGGAATTGCAATATTTAGGGTAGCTGGATGAACATACACAAGTCTATAGAATTACCAACTAACTTAACCTAGAACAACAACATTAAACGGGAATTGTAATATCAGTATACATGGTTATTTAGACCTCACCAAGGATTGATCAAAGTACTCCTATTCCTATTGTATTAGGTTTTAAGCACTCATCCATGAGTAGGCTACATGTAAGGCCTATGAAAAGTTTAAATATTGAAACTATGTTTTAGATTCTCTGCGAGTATTATTTAAACCAAGAACAAATTGTTTTTACTACCCAACCTAACGTATCAAGTTAAATCCTTTCGTCCGACCAGTGGAAAAGAGAAAGGGTGATGAAGGGAGCATGATGATTCGTGTACTTCTTCAATTACCTTTTGTCGTGCAACTCCCCAGTCCTCGATAGAAACCCCACAAGAACAGCTATTTCATTTCTTACATTATCCTCTCGACCTCCGACTTGACCGCGAAGAAGCTGTACTAAGTCCTGCCCCCTGCCCGCTGATCACACGCATCATTTTACCTCTTATAATGTTAGCTTAGCACCACCCTCGAGGTTGAGTGGTCAGATAGTAAGACCATAGGGTTCTTGGTTCATTCCTACCTTAGTTTGTTGGCAGATTTGATTACCAACAAGTTGTATGATGAATTTACTTTGTAGTTAAGTTTGAATACTTTCGGAAAGATTAGTTCTGTTGAGCAGAGATTACACTTCCTGGTGCTAGTGTTGGGTGTTTGATGTTGCTGTCCTGGATTAAATTAATTTGTAAACTCATACCCCTGTGTGTATGTGCTCATCCTTTAACCCAGGTATTACATTTTCTGTTGTTAGTGTTAGATATGTGCTGGAAATGTCGTAGGCTAAGCTAGTTTGTAAGTTTATACCCCAGTGTGTATGTGTTTGCCATGTTACCATAATATTATATTTCCTGGTAATCGTGTAAGGTGTTTATTGTTGCCACGCTAGGTTAAGTTAGCTTGTCAGTAGGCCTATACATACCTGTGTATGTGTTTATCCTGTTTAAATTCCTGGTGCTGCTAGTATTGCGTGTTTTATTGTCTTCACTGTGTGTTACTGTCCGTTAGAGCTATGGAAAATTTAAGCTAAAAAGGTAAGGAGCAGGAAGGTAGATTTTAGAGGAAATGTATTGACATTTATATGTCATGAGGGAAAAGAGGAGGAATGCAGATTTGATCTTAAATGTATCTACATTTGTGTGGCGTAAGAGTAATAAACAGTTTTAAGAATCCTCGTCTTATTACATCCAACCGGGGCTCTAAATCTTTATTTTCCCATAACTGATAGTCAAGTATTTTTCGAGTGTGACACAATATAAGTACTATTTTATTACTGATGTAGGTTGTTGAGTGTAGATGTTTTAATGTTTAAGTAAAGCTAATTTTCAATTACAAGTACCAATGCATGCTAACCCTATCTTTATAAAGTTCACCTTATTTCCTTAATGAAAATATAAAAAAAAACGCTAATTATTTTTAAAGAGTTAAACTTCTTATACATTTCGGTCTAACTATAGGTTTTATCTATTAGACCTCCACTTGTCTATCCCCTATCCACTCAATCTTATTGGTGTTTTACATAAATAACCTCGTCTTGACGTAGAACTCGTCACTGATACTATTAAATTAAACAAGTAAACCCAATAAAATATCCTTGGAAGCCCCAAAAATTAGGACGCCTTGTTCTAATCTAAATCCTATTTTGATTTGTCAATACGAGCGAGAGAATATCAAACCGTCTTGTCATCAAGAAACTGAAAATATAAAGGAGTCGAATGCATAAAGCTTAAAACAATAAAATACAACAAATTTAGATATATTTAAATAATATTTTGTATATATTAAAAACAATGGAATAGGTATATTATTATAAATTGGTAACTGTGATGTATCATGTTTGAAAAAAACAAATCGCGTATAATAATTTACTTTTTGGCACTGAATCGTTTCAATGGGGCTAGCTTTTTATTCCGTATCATCTTGAATTCTCTTTTTAACTTAGTTTTATCCTTTATGTCCTTCTAACAAACATATATTGTTTTCACTATTGTTGAAAGACAAGTACGTTTACAAAATAAAAATGTAAAAGAAGACATATCTATTGAGAAAGAATTAATGAATTCGTAAGATAGTAGGCACGCAACGGGAAGAACTTTTACAGTGCATAATAAATAGATATAAATTAAGTAATATCATTGTCCAAAGGGTTACTTACTCTTTATCTCAGAGTTGAGAAAATTGATATAGTTCAAAGTGTCAACGTATTTTGGCTTATTATTATAATATGAAAGAATGTATAGCAACTACTTTTTGAACTTTAATATAACGCTTATATTTTGACAAGCAGATTTTAGGTACACCTGTTGTGGTATAAACTCTGTTTATAAATGGTTCCAAACGTGAAATGAGATATATTTAGTATTTTTTGTTTAAATGCTTAAAACATTTGTAATTTAAATTTGTATTATGCAGTTTGACACTTGAAATCTACTATAGCTTTTGATCAAAGTATTCAAAAAGTATTTAATAATCAATGGTGGTGTAAATTACACAAATTCTATCTAGTTGTTTTAGCACCATGTCTTACTGCTATTCCTAAATACCCATATTTAATTACTTTATTGGGATAGGGTGTGGAAGGAGAAATGTACTCAGGCTTTACGTGAAGAAAGAGTGGGAAACCAATTTAGGAAAGGGAAAAAACCTCGGTACACACGTCCGGGATTCCAATCCGGGCCTCCTGTCACCATATAACCAGACTAGACAAGTTTGATTTTTAGTCCACGTAACATTTCTAGAACAGAGGGGTAGCTAAATACACCAAAGTTCTTTTTTGTATTGTGTATTTACATTCTAATTAATTGTAGTAATTCATATTTTAAAAATAAAAGCGAACAAAGTAAACTAAACCTCAATGCTTTGACTCACAGAGTATAAATATTCAAAGTCATTCTCTTTCTCTCTTAAACGTAAATATAAAAATTTTGAAAAAAAAAAAGTGACATAAAAATCCCATCAATGCGATCTTGAAATAACCAACAACCTCTACAATTTTCATAAAACTGAATTCGACTGTTATCCTTAATATCATATTTACAAGTTTTACTCCAAGCCTTGATCAACTTCTAATAATAGTGCAATTTACATAACAAGAATATTTTCCCCCCTTGATTTCGGTATTTTTCCTCCCCTTCTAAGAATTACACATAAATGGGAAAGGAAGGCATTTCATACTTTTATAAATTTTGAAAAGAAGATCACGACCCAAATATAGTGAACTGTACTAAGAGCGGGACGGGTCGGCATCGGTTCTTTTTCTCACGATAGACACTGACTTCGTTTCTCATGGCTGTTGAATAAGAAAACAGACGGTTAACCACTAGACCCAGGCAAAGAAACAGACAGAAAGAAGGACTACACGATGACTGAACCACATGAATTCTTAATCCTCCCTCCTCACCACTATTTTTTTTTTCAGAAGCTCAATTGTTATTGCCTGTAATCTTTTGTTTGTGCATTTCATATGACATATTTTTTTGATAAAAACTTTTTTTTCCTAAAGTTTCACTTAATTCTTTAACTTTATTTTCTTCTTGAATAAAAAAATTCTTCAATTTTGAATATGACTCTACCCGCATCACTGGTCACACAGACTAAACGTCAGGATCATCTAGACAGGTTCACTGGTCACGGGAAGTTTAGGGCTGGAACCCCAGCAGAGATAATTTAAGGGGGTTTCTTCTAAATGATTTTGTCTCTCTCTATCTCCGAAAATGTGGCTACAGTTCCTCTAAAGTCTACTTTCCTCACTCTTACCACATTAGAGTAATTGAAATTCATAAAGCTCGGACAGGTAGTAAGACGTGGATGAAAAAACACCCAATAAAGAACCTTTGTACAATCAATGTTTATGCTTTTTTCAAAATAATCTTTAACAGCGGGGGCATTTTGATGGTTAGAATAAAAATTATTTCAACCTCTTTATTTCATAATTACTTTAAATAACCAGCTCAGAAGATTTAGTATATATTTAAATAGGTAATTTACTTTCGATCCCTCTACAAAGGCCTATTTGAGTTCCAATTAATTCCAAAACCTTGTAAGATGTGGTCTACATGTTTGAATGGGGTACAAAAAGCCTAGGTTATTTCCTCAACTACGTGCTTTAATTTTGTTTTATCTCAATATTATCGGATTTCTCCTTATCTTTAGGGGAAAGATGGTACATTTCGTAACAATTCACCCACAATTCAATTTCTCTAAGAATAATATATTTTGAATCAATAACGACAGTGGGGAAAATATATATATATATATATATATAAGTTATTATTAACCAACACTTAAAGTTATCTAATTACATTTTGTCAGTGTAAGATGATTTGTGCCTTTCAGATTATTACTACACTTAAACTTGACTAGCACAAAAATTTGGTTAAACGTTTGGGTACTCATACCAATAGGAAAACTAAATATAAAAAATATTAGGAACAACATCCTGCATTCACAATACTTTCGATATATACTGCCCACTTATTAAATAATTAATGTGGCCCTACTACTAAGTGTGCAATCGACTAAACCTACATTTTAAACTTAATGTCAGTTAACTATTCAATCTAGCCATACTGCTAAGAGTACAATTTATTAAAACCTACATTCTAACAATAAAATATTGTAATTTTAATGTCAGTTTACGATTATCTAGCCTGGATGATAAATGTACCAAAGTATATTCTAAGTTTAAGACATCCTAAAACAAATGGAAATTTAAGACTTCACTAACCTGACTAGGTGTACAGCTAATTAAACCTACCTTGTTTTAAAAAGTCAAATCTAACTTAAATCATTCTCAACATACTGCCAGTCTATGACTCAGTTTGTGTTGACTAAAAAGTGCAAAACTCACTAGGTCCAGAATTGCAATTCTACACTACATCCAAATATTACTGCTAAGCTTAAAACTTAATCTAATATGATTGGTATAAAAATAAGTTGACCTATAAAAAACTATAAACTGACTGCCCATTTTTAATCCTAGTTAACATTGTCTCCAAACTCTATAGCTTAATATTATTTGATTTATTTTGGTGTACATTTACTACCGATTCTACGATTTATTCTTGCCTAATTGAGGTATGTAATATATATTAAATCCACAATTCTATGTATACAACACACTTAAAGTAACTTGCAAGTCAAAATTTAAGCTGTGAACTTACTGCTAGGTAGCCATGGTTTATTGTTAAAGGATATTGTAGGCTGGTTTCCGTCGTAAGGACCATCCACGCTGTTGCAGTCAGAGTTGCGATCGACGCTGTCTGTGCCGCCCCCACCGACGCCACCCCTCATGTGGCCGTAGTCTGGCGAACCTCCATGCTGGGCGGCAGCTATCAGTGCTGGATGCAGAAGCGTAGGAGGGTGGGGCAGGGGCGGGGAGTCACCTCTGGGGTCGCCACCCATGGCCCCCAGGCCTGGGGGACTGGATGATGCCATGTGTTGGTGCTGCGGGGGCGGCGCCTGCTGGTGATGGTAGAATGGACTGTAGGGTGAGAAGACCTGTGACTCGTGCAGGCTTGGGTTGGGGATTGCGACTGACGTCGGTAAGGACACGGGAAGGATGGGGGGTGGAGGAGGGTGGTAGGGCCTCGGAGGGGGTGGGGAATCCTCAACTCCAACAGCTCCACCACTTGTCGACGCCATCAGTCCACCGAACTGTTTGACACTAACAGGGTTAACACCACCATTGGAGCCCTCCATTGGGCCTGGGGGTGGCACCATTCCATCCTGAGCTAAGATCCGGCTGACGGTGCGTGGCGTGATACGGGTGTCGGTCACCTTGTGACGCTTCTTTTTGGGCGTCACGACAAGGCTTAAAGCCTCATTCTGCTCAGGCATTCCCTCACGGCTGTTCTCCGGAAGGCAGAAAGGGTTCATGTGAGGTGGAGCTCCACCCCCCATGCCACCCATGGACGAGTAGAGCGCTGCTGCAGCTGCCGAATTGTTGACAGCCCCCGTTCCCCCGCCCCCAGGTGCCTTGGGTGTCTGGAACATTGCTGCGTTGGGTGATGGTCGCACATGGGGTAGGTTCATCGTGTTCAAGTTATTTTCTGGGTTACCACCACCTCCGCCACCCCCATGGGACATTCCCGCCGAAGGGAAGGCGTTCCCATTTATCCTAGGTCCACCTACGTTCCCACCCCCAACTCCACCCCCCGGACCACCTCCTCCTGGAGCACCACCTCTATCGATCACTTTAGTCCTGGGTGATTTCCTGTCGAGCAATTGGGATGCCATAAGTAGGTCCTTGTTGAGCTGCTCGACTGCCGCCTCCGACTGCTTGACGCCGAGAAACCGCCTTTGTTGTACAAACCGCGCCACAATCGAGTCAACAAGGTTGGTGAGCGATGCCGTGATCTCAGTCTTGAGGACATCGGCTAGTCCTTCAAGGTCAGACCCGGAGACGGGTGCCATCGCCGCGACGTTGTTCCTGAACAGGGAGAAACGTTCCGCAAAGTCGCTCGAGACTGAGGAGCCTTTCTGCATCTGCTGTGGATGTGGTGGTGGGGGTGGCGGAGGCGGTGGATGGTGGGTGTTGCTAGGTACCGGTGGCTGCTGTTGTTGCTGTTGTTGTTGACTTTGTTGTTGCTGTTGCTGTTGTTGTTGCAGCTGCTGGCTTTGTTGCAACTGTTGCTGTTGTTGCTGTTGTTGCTGCTGTTGCTGTTGTTGTTGTTGTTGTTGCTGCTGTTGTTGTTGCTGTTGATGATGCTGCTGTTCAGCGACTGCCGCCGCGACGGCGGCATCCTTGGCCAGCCTTGCCTCCTGTTCAAGGAAGAGCTTGTGTCCCAAGTACATGGCGGCTGCACTGCTGATGGCGTGTGGGTGTGGGTGTTGTTGATGGGGGTGGGGATGCTGGTGGTGGTGGGGGTAGGGATTGGGGCCCTGGGGGTGGAGACCATGGGACTGTTGCTGCTGTTGTTGCTGCTGGTGTTGCTGCTGCTGTTGTTGCTGTTGATGTAGGAGGGACAGACTACCATTGAGGGTAGGAATGAGGGGGTGCTGGTGGGAAGGTAGATGGGGGTTGCTTGCGTGGGGGTGTAGTTTCGTGGAAACTAGCTTCGAAACAGCGGGGGACATCGCTGGCTGAGAGGAGACGGAGTTTGCCATCGGGGAGCAAGGGATGACCTCTTTCACGGGCGTCGTCACTGGTGTAGTGGGCGTAGGTTTCTCTGGTGGTGCGGGCAGACTGTTTCCATCCTGCTCGAGGTCACTGGATACCTCCTCCGTGTCCTGGCAATCAGACTCCTGTTCCATCCTCGTGCATAGCTGGACGTACTTCTGTTGCATCTCGGCAAGTTGCTCTTGCATTGTCCTCAGCTGATTTTTAAGGGCGTTCTTCTCAACGCGCTTCTGTCTCACCTCTGGGGGTTCCAGCTCATCGTCATCGTCTAGGAGTATCCCTAGCCCGAGGCCATATTGTGACGCTGCGTACCTTTCAGCCGCGCTATTGTCGTGCTGCTGCGGATGGTATAGTTTACGCTTCTTACAACCATTCACCTGGATGGGCAGGGAAGGGCTTGACCTCATCGATGAGACTATGTTCTCCACTCTGGCCCGTTTAAGTTCCATCTGCTCCGGCTTAGGGTTTACCGCAGGTGGGCAAGGTAACGACTCTTCTTTGACGTCCACCGTTGGTGTCTCAGATTCATCCTCCTTGTCAATGGGGAGTGAGTCTGATTCGGGTGAGTTGAGGGACTGCTCTGAGTCTGAACCCCCACCCCCGTTCATGACGTCCTCCATCAGGTCAATCTTTTCCTTTTTTGTGACGACGCCTACCTCACTGAGCGCCTCCTCCATGGCAGCGGCTGCCGCCGCTTCATCTTCCACACTATTACAGTCAGCGTCCATGTTCATATCCCCCCCATTCAACTGTTTGTTCGCGTTCCCTCCCTCTACGTCACTACAGTCACCCGTAAGAAGACCGTTCTTCAGTTCGTTGTTATTGTTATTGATACTGTTGTTATTGTCCGGGGAGTTCACTCCTACGTCACCGTTACCACTAACACTGACGTTCCTGAGCTCCTGTTCCAACTGCATTAGCTCCTTCTTGCGACCTTGAAGGATGTCCCTCAGCATGTGGTGTGCCAACTCGTTTGGCGGGGGACTTGCCCCATCCTCCTCCAATCCCCTCCGGATCACTGACGTCGCGTTCAGGCAGTCGAAGTTATTGTTGTTGGCCCCCAGAGGGATCTTGACACCACCACCACCTCCTCCTCCCGTGCCGTCGGAGGACGCTGAGTCCATCATCATGGCGGCGTCCGGCGCCGCGTCTGACGCCTGTTTCACCTGCCTGCCTAGTAACTCGTTGAGCATCTTGGCGGGGCCGAAGCCCGGCCCGAAGAGTCCGAAGTGCTGCTGACTCTGGGTGAAGATGGCACCGTAGATGCTGCCGCTGAGGAAACTTGGCCGAGAGCTGAAGTTGGGGATGGACGAGTAACTGTTCCTCGGTTCGCCCGCGTCGACCCTCTGTCTAGTCCGCTTCGCTTTCTTCAATAGTTTATCTCCGTACAACCCGAAGCATTCGGCTTCCTCTTCTGATGACATCATAAGAAGGGGCCGCTGTTATTGGCCAGAAGAAGGTCGAACGGGGAGAGGGGGAAGGGTTGGTTGCGCCGGTTTCCCCTCCTCTCCCTGGTCTCCTCCGGAGCTCGGGTGGGTTGGCCAGCTGGCAGCAAGGGGGGGGCTTGCCCCTTCCCCAATACTTATCTTTCTCTTTCTTTCTCTCCTGTGTGTTGTTTCTCTGTCTCTGTCGCTCTCCTCTCTTAATGCTCCATCTCAGCGCCTGCAAGGTGCAACAAGAGAGAAAACCCAGCTGTTAGTTTTTACTGTCAAAAAAAAAAAAGGAAAGAAGAGGGGGATGTGGCTCGTGCTACTATGAGTTAGGGGGGGATGTAGTCGTAGCAACACCTGTCTGGAGCGGGGAAGAGGTGGGGGATGATACACCTCAGTTCACTCGGCTACTGGTAGCCGGGCGGCTCGTGCATGCATCGAGTATGTGTGTGTGTGTGTGTGTATGTGTGTAAAAGACGTGATACTTACATCCAGCTTTGCTTTACTGGAGACGTTTATTTTAAAGCCCTAAAGAAAAATAACCCGCCCGCTTCGTTAGTCACGCTGAACTGACGCCAAAATCATCTAATCTAGTCAATCGGTGACTTAGGAGGTAGGGGTTTGAGCTCCCGGCTGGGTGTACAGAAGGTTTTTGTTTACCTATATGGTTTTCCCTCTCTTTCCTCAAACAAATACCAGAACATTTTCTCTCACATTCTTCCTTCCTCCTCCTTATCCCATTAATGTATTTCAATGTGATTAATCCGGATGGGTAGTAAGATTCGGAAGAAAAACCATTGAATCACAATTGTTTCTCTCTCTCTCTTTAGATAACTTGTAGGTTTACGTAAATATTGATAGTCTAAGCCCTTTGTGGTTTCTTGGAGATAATAACTAAGCTATACATTTCTTATGCTAATTAATTAACTTGATTCAAAACTCCCTAAGATTATAGCTATTCTTTTTAATATCAATAACATCTAAATTTTATTCTTATTTTAAAATAACGAAATAATTCGACCAAATATTTGTTTGAATCTAAATGTAAAATATTAAATTCGTTATCTTGATAGAAACTTTTTTTATATTAAAATAGTTAAATAATTTCCGTATGAAAAATAGAATTTCCAACTAACAAAACTCTCTAAACAATTGGGGGAAAAATCAAGCAATTTATTCCACAGCTAAACGTATAAAAAATTGGTGAGTTGAAATAGTAAAAAATACTATTTTAACCAATCAAAGCTTCACTTGGCGTACTTGATGCACTCACTAACTTAACCTAGGACAATAAGTACATTAGTCACCCAGTCCTAGCACCTAGGGTAATACTTTCCATCCAAGCTATTCACATTATTAAACTAAGAGAATATGAGAAGAAATATACTTAAAATTTACGTGAAGGAAGAGTGGAAAACCATTCAGTAAAATTATTTGTTTATAAACCTGGTCGGGATTCGAGCCCCTACCTCCCTATTACGTTCACACCGTTTATTAAGTCTGCGAACCGACCGACGAAGGTTAATATAGAAAATAGAAGGGCTTAGTTTAATGTAATTTTTTTATTGTTAAAATCTGTACCTACATTCATTTGTAATACAAGCCTGGACCAGTGGTCTTGGGGTTTAAGGCATCAGGCTCTCAAAAGAATAGATTGCAGGTGAGGGAAAGGTCGAGGTTCAAATATCGTCCGGGTGCACTGACGGTAATTGTTCACATGGGATCTATCGCTGTGGTTATTAGATCCCCTAATCACGCTAATGTGGGAGCCTTTCTTAGACTACCTTCCTACCACTACCATACAAATAACGCCGGAAATCCACCCTAGTTTATGAACGTGATAAATTAATGATATGGGGTATGGTCAGTAACTTTCACATGGGTATGTTTTAAGCTAAACTATTTTAAAAGAAACACGGTTGATCTATTGAGTTACAAATTTTAAATATGGTTGTATTTATTTTTCAAATTTTTAATCTAGTTTTTTTTTTAATCCTTGAAAATAATATTTACTTTGGGATTAGTGGCTTTGAAGGTACAAGTTACTTTTAACAAATGAGGGAAACATCCAAAAGTTAAAAAAATAGGTAAGGATTCTTCAAATAGGCCTATTATAATCAATAAGGTTATTCAAGATTCAAGAATAAAAAATTATTAAAATTCAGGCCTTAAATATATTTTTTAATATAAAAGTTTAATCTTATGTATAGCTTTTATGCTTCATATTGCTTGTTTACATTAAAATAATAAAAGGACAAACTTGACAGCCAGACGACAAAACCAAATTTTACCACTTAGATTAATGTATAGACCTACTCACTTTGTAGCAACAAATCTATTACTAAAAATTTAAGCTGTATCCTAATTATTCAAGTTAGTTTGCCTGTCAATGACTATCTAATGCTTGAGTGTGCGTGTGTGCGTGTGTCTTTACACACCCTTCAGAATCTCATAGACTACCTAGGAAGCTGGAACTTTGAGCGCTTATAGTAAGTTGGCCTATAGTCCACAGGATAGAACCAAGCGAGGCCGGATTTTAGTTTTTATCTCTAAATGTTTTTTTTATCTAAAAAAAAATATAATTAATTTAGTTCACTCTCACTTTATCCACTTTTAATTGATAGGAATAGCCTCCATTCGATCTTATAAACCCAACTTTCCATGCACTTATCAATTGATGGTTAGTCTGTGACCTGGTGGTCTAGGGGTAAGGTGTCAGACTTCTATGCTGGCAGCCGGGGTTCGATCCTCGGTCCCGGCGAAGATTTATCTGATTACCAAACCCTTCCTTCACCTCTGACAATACATCTTGTGAATGTGGGGAATGCCAGGCCTCCACCGTGGTTCGGATTCCACGTTAAACTATAGGTCCTTCATTTCATCTCACAATCACCCTACCATTACACATTAGCGTAAGTGCGTATAACCCGAACGGGTAGTAAGACGCGGTGCTAATAATAATAATAATAATAATAATAATAATAATAATAATAATAATAATATAATTGATGGTTAGCTTTGGTTGTGTTGGTTAGTATTATAATCAACATGTCACAGGCAAGCCTAAAAACCCATATATCTTATTTTCTAAGATTCAAATTTCAGAAAAAGTCAATCTGACTCATCTATAGTAAAAATTAAATGATAAAAATAAAGTATTGTAATGGTGTATATTATTGATCTAAAGGTCATGAGGAATCTTAGTGCATTATGGGGCCCTGAACTCACTTCCTCTAATTAAACCTTCTCAATTCCTAATTCATTAGTGTAATTAGTACTTAAAGCGTATTAACCCGAACGGGTAGTAAGACGCGGTGCTAAATATTATTATTATTATTATTATTATTATTATTATACAGAATTAAATAGGCCCTAACTAAGCATTTAGATGGATTTGGATGATTTTGGATTTAGTATAATATGACATTTTAGATACTTAGCTCATGTGGTCTGGCACAATTTCTGAACCAATGTTCTCTTTTAGACTAAGTCTAAGGCATGCATGGAGCTAATGAAGTATTCAGCGACCACTAAACGACATATACGCCCAACTTTTCAAACGACTTGTGAATTTTTAAGGAGGAAAAAAAAAAAAAAAAAGGAATAATCTGGTGGTTTGGTCGGAAACGGAGCGTGGTCGATGGTCATTAACAAATGAGAACAACCATGTGACCAAAGAGAGGACGGAGAGGACTGTATTTTATTTTAAATTAAGAAAAACTTCAGTGACGTCATCTATTTTAACTAGAAATGGGACCATAGAATCCTCAAATCCTTCAAATTACTAAGGATATTTGAGGATTTGAGATTTGAATTTTGTTCTTGTTGCAATTCTAGAATTGGAATTGGTTACAGAAAGAAATTTCGAATTTTAGAAAAGGTGGATTTGAACGGTCTCTAAATTTAATTAGGCCCCTATATCCACATTAACATCGTTTACGAAAAAGTAAATTTCTTAAATTGTGGGAAAGTGTTTACTTGTAAGTTATTTAAAATTTTTACTGCGCCTTGCTAGCCGTTTTGACTATACGCTAATGGCGTAGGGGTGAGAAAGGTGGAAGGTTTGAGAAAATGTTCCCAAATATACGTGGATTAAGAGTGATAAATTGATTAGGTAAAATAATCATCTGTACATTTAAACAGGATTTGAATCCCAAATCACCCACCCTTCACCCTCATCACCGGAAAACTAGACTAGCAAAGGTTTCCATTTAGTCCACGTGCCCACCAATGTGAATGTCAAGTGTTTTCGTACTATTTTGTAAGTATATATTTCAGTTACATGCATCAGTGGTCAAATAGTTTAAGGCGTCACTCTCCCAATAGGCTGAATTAATGGTGACGGGCTTTTATACAAATGTGGGTACAATTTCTCCAAATTCTACTTATGCTATCCCTACCTCACTGAGTGTAGATATTTAAATAACCCAAATGAGTGCACGGCGCACAAATTATTAATAAACATATCCTTGTATATTTATACTTCCTATTGTTACAATTATTTATTTTTTAAGTACAATATAATTTAACACTATTTTAATTTAAAATACCACGTATGCATTTAAAACATAAAATACTAAACAAAGTTACTAGCCTTCTGCTTTCTTACGATACATATTGTATTAATTAGTTTTTAATTCTAGAATACAGATTCCAAAACATGTCTTCCCCTTTTGTCTAAGAAACTAAAATGGCCTAACTTTTAATAGTTTCATTTTTATTGGTGCCATACTAGAATCAAACTTATAAACTGGCTCAAACCAAGACATACATTTTTAAACAACGGGACCCAACCATTCAGGAACTTTAAAATGTAGGTATAACTAGGCGAGTAAACATATGTACAATTCAATATTCTATGTTCCACCTTGTACGTATCCGCGGTACACTAGTCTGTCTCCCTCACCACTCGACTATTACCATGAGTATTATTGTTCCTAGGACGATATCATTAGACGGTATGTCTCACCCGTATATTCTCTACAAAGAAGTGGCCTCCTAATCTCTTTTTAAAACAGTCGCCCGCATGTGAACTGTTGGTTGGTACTGAACGCAAAGAGGCCAAGTAGCTATTCATATGTACCACATATAATACAAGCGCGAATGTGTTATTTTCTTAAGGGATACCACCTACTTGGAGGGAAATAACCTCACACTATTACATGTTTTGTGTTTATTTTTTATTTATGCGTGTTTGTGCTACAACGATCATAGCTCAGTTGGTGGGAAGATCAGCTGGTATTAATGTATCTTTGCTCAGGGGATGCCCGAATGTGCTAATCGTACATTTCTTCTGTGAAGGATCCCTCTATGTCCCGATGAGATTAGCTAATGATGATAGTGAACACGAGGGTGTGTTATTGTTATTATTATTATTAGCACCGTGTCTTACTACCCGTTCGGGTTACACCCACTTACGCTAATGTGTAATGGTAGGGTGATTGTGAGATGAAATGAAGGACCTACAGTTTAACGTGGAATCCGAACCACGGTGGAGGCCTGGCATTCCCCACATTTACAAGATGTATTTTCAGAGGTGAAGGAAGGTTTTGGTAATCAGATAAATCTGTGCCGGGACCGAGGATTGAACCCCGGCCGCCAGCACAGAAGTCCGACACCTTACCCCTAGACCACCAGGTCACCTACGAGGGTGTGGAATCAGTAGAGATTCTTAGACCTAACTTAAGCCTAACCAATCAAACCCTGGCTACCGTCGGGATAATTCCCCTTTCGGGAAAAACACCCATGATCCCAGCTGGAGAATCGAGCCCGGGAACCTTAAGTTGGTAGCCAGGAGAACTGATTCCTATACCACAGGACCAGTTATTTCTTAGATAAGAGTCAATTATAAATCTTCAAAACCACTAAATCAATCTTCAATTATCCTAGGATATTCTGTTGGGACCCCGTTAAAATTAATTTATTTGTTTGATGAAGGTTGGATCTATGTTTATATAATTTACTTTGATCTAGAAACTTAACATGTTTTACGTGAAATGTCTTTGAAAATGAGTTCATGTTGCCTTACATGATCATTAATAAAATGATAAAACATGAATTGCAAAGTTTTTGGTTTTATAGGGACATATAGGAGCCTAAATGTTTTTTATGTTTTTCAACTACATTTTGATTGGAATATATTTTTTTAAACCAACCACTTCTAGGATAATGAGGAGTTTCTGAATGTCTACAACGCATTTCACTGTTCTGATAACAAGCCTCCTTAAGTGTTGCGTTTTATCAAATTAGATTCATTTTGACATTTAGCTCTAACAATTGAATTGTGAAGGATTTTAAAATATGGAAAATCACATCTACATAAAATAATACTATTTATAAATTGAAGTTGAAATATGTCATCCACCTTTTAACAAAACTAGGTGTAAATAAATAAAATAATTATTTTTACATACTTCCCGTCTTGCTCCCCGTCCTAGTTATACTCATATTTTCACAAGTATTGTTAGTATAGTAAAGGAATAATTTTTAGAACGTGTACCATTATTTGCGTGGAGAGAAAGTGAGATTAAAAAAAACAAAACAATACACTCATTTAAAAATTGAGCCCCGACTTTGCTGTCACCATATCTGACGAGGCTACTGTCTGGTGCCCACTAGTTTAGGTATTCTTTGCTTAACTTGAGGTTCTTAGGCGCTTAGACCCATTTTACGATTATTTATTTTATTTTATGTAGCAAAGATTAAATGTTTAGTAATTAAAAAAATTAAATAAATAGGTTGAATATAATTACCGCAGAGTATCCACGTTTACCATACTACGAATAATGAACACCTTACACATATTACTGCCCCCCTCTTTCCCGCGAAAACCTTATTGATTTCCTTTTTCCCTGAAGCTAATCACACTTCCTCATACATAAGGTCGGCTTGAGGTTATAGAAAGGAGACTCCCATCTTTGTCTAAAACTGTGTTAGTGTGTGAGGTTGGAGTCTCTGTTGTTGAAGACTAGCCTAGAATAACTTTTCATTCCCGCAACCCCCTATACCCACCAACACCCCTAGCTACACACCATGCTGTCTTTAAAGACTCGAAGTTTTGTGTATGTCTCTTATAGAGTGTGAATATACTCAACAATTCACAGATGTGCAGATGTAGATTATTGACGCTGTCAAAAATAGCTAGATCTCTTTATATAAACCCCATTTTCTTACGAATGGACCTATCTGATAGCTAAACAAAGCTACTAGGCCTACTTCCTGTATTAATAATTCAAGTCATGCCCTCTGATCCATCGCTTTTATTATATATTATCATTACCTATAAAATAACACAATTAATATTGTGAAATTTTATCAATTTTGGATTTAACAAATGATTTTGTATTTTATGAAAGGCGGTTTAAATGTTCATTCAAAAGAATTTCAAGTTACAAATCTACCCACACGTGAACAAAAGGTGTCATGTCTCTTGACGAAGGATGTAAATGTTTGAATTCCCAGCAGAGTGCAGTGAGGTGCTTTTTCCCAAAATGGGTTTCCTAATATTTCTTCCCACGCAAATGCCGGGTTCTTTTCCTATAAACTATATCTTCCTCCTGGTATTAGTGTAAATATTTGGATATATTGGACAGATAGCCCTAGTAAGAGGCTGAGTATAAAAGTATAAGATTGAAAATACATTTTTAGAATACCTATTTACGTTATATTGTTTATTTAATAACTTTGGCATATATAATTTACGTTTTAAAAATAGAGATAAATGCTACAGGACTAAAATATTTTATTATGTACCAGTTAATATGTATTTACTTTAAACGTAAATGCTTTGTTTGCCTTTTATAACCGTGGACTAGTTAATATATCTATCCTGAACACACCTGTGGTGTCAATATTTACTATTTTATTCTAAATAACAGATTATTCTCATAAAATAGGACATCTTGAAAATAATATTCTCACAGCTTAAAAAAGCAAATTCAATGAATTCACAAAGCTTATCAAATAAATTATTATTAATAATATCTTGTAACGTCTTCTATATACAAGTGACTAGCGTGGTCAATCACATAATCTTTTATTGAGAAAACTAGCTCCATTCCACGTAGTCCTTAAATTATATTTACTGTTTGAATATAGTTTCGTTCTGCCATCTAATAAGTACCTAAATATCCAGGCGCCAATGTTGTACGTGGAGTCTTAGATTAAGTTTGTTTGTAAGCGCTGGTATCCAATTAGTTAATATCTACGTCATGGAAAATATTATACGTTTATTTTAAGTCCAGATATCCTCTAAGTAATTTACTGTACGTAAAACGATCAAATACTTGTGAAATTGTGAATACGTTTTTCAAATTTAATTTGACAGTGTAGATTGCATTAAATTTTCGCACTAGACCCTTCCCCCCTCCCTTTCACACCCCATATATTGATTTATGAAAGGTGTTTTGTCTGAGGTGTTGGCTTAAGGGGATGTTTGTTTATCGTGTAGGGCTGTCTACTTCCTCATGTGTTCACTCGGTTAGAGAATAAACTACTAGGATAAATTATTAAAGTTAACCAAATACTGGACCCACAAATTAACTAAAGTAATATTTAAGGTGAATTTTATTTTAAACCATTAAAAATAATTAAAATTAATTTTCATACTAATTACTAAAATACAAAACGTATATTGATAGTTACAATGGTGCCAGGCACTTGGAAAACCAAGGGATCTGAGATAAAAGGGTATTTTTGGGTGTCTGGAAAAATTGTTTGTTTGGGATATTTAAAAGCAATCTTTAAATAATTGTTCTTAGCGTAGAATAAAAAGTAAACTGAAGAGCTACAGTGAACACGTTGATTCGAACACACGTGTTATACCTCACTTCCCCTTTCCCCACCCGAAACCTTTTGACCGCTTATATTTTTACATCAAACTCAAATCAACCTGTTCTCAGTTACCTATAACATTAGTTCACAATAGTCGATTTTATGAAAAAGAAAAAAAAAATTCCTCTTCAATACTCAGTTAAAATGGAAATTCCTTATGAAAAACCTTGAAAATTACGTGAGTTGTGTATTAAGAAAATAGTATAAACCCTTCATTTTAAAATTTATTTCACGCCTCAGTGGTCAAATGGTCGAAAGCTTGCAGTAGACTTAAATTCCAAAAATGGTTATATTGTTGTTCGAGTCCCAGCCGGGTGTACTTATTTAACAAATAACAAATATATATAGAAGCCACGTCTTACTACCCATTTGGACTGGCATCCATATTCTGCGTGCCACTGGTTGAAAAACAAAGTACTAGACACGCATTCTATTCGGCCACCCTCAACACTCAGCCGCGGTGAGACATGGGCTAGATACAGTAGCCCCATGGCTTCTTTGGTGCTGACTGACAGCTCACAGCTGACTTCTGACAGTTAACATTTAGGTATATAACTAAGTTTTGACCATTAGAAATAACAGCTGCTAAACATTTTTTTTTGCAGATTATATGGTTTGGCATAGGGATACATAATTTTGTTTGGTAACTTTTCAAAGTTTTTAGCTGTGAGCTGTGAGCTGTCACTCGGCACCAAAGAAGCCATGAGGCTACTGTAACAAGCCAGGACAAGTTAAAGGTGAAACACGAGCGACTTATAGTTTCAAAAGCAACGGCTTTCTGACTGCCCCTCCCCTCGCTGACTCAAGGTGCAAGGGTCTGAGAACGTCTTGAAGATATGAGGGTATCGCGCGGTGGCTTATGGGGTGGCAGAGCCTTCTGTTCTCACCGGAAGGAAAAAAGGGAAGGAGAGAGAGAGAGAGAGACACATACTCTTGAGATGTAACGGACTTTCCCTTAAGAAAACGGTCGAATTGGAGGGAAAACGACACAAGTGCATCGAGAGCACAAGGACATCAACCTCGTATGGTTTGGTTTTCCAGTGATGGGGAGATCAGGGTTCAAATCACACCCAAGTTTGAAGGGGGGGGGGGGGG